>CM041630.1:6276112-6413154 GCA_023333625.1 Bothriochloa decipiens
CGGCGCGGCTCGGCGGCGGCGCGGGCGCGGCCACCAGGCGGCGCGGCGGGGCGGCGGGCTCTGCGGCAGCGGCCACGGCGGGGCTTCCAGGCGCGGCGGCCATAGCAATATGCATTCCCTTTACAAATATTGCTGTGGCCCGGCACGGGGCTTCCAGGCGCGGCGGCCGTCGCACGGTCAAGCCCTGGCACGGCAACCATGGCGCACGGGTGGCCTGGCCCCGGCTGGGCCCCCAGCCACCGCGGGCGCGGGCCCACCGGCCATGGCGCGGCCGACCGCCCAGCCGCCGCACAGGTTAAGGTGCGTTCATCTCTCTCTCCCTCCAAATTCCTCACCGGCGACGGGGACGAATGTCAATCTCGGCTTGCTTCTTCATTCTTCCTTGCTGGAGGAGGTCCTCGCTGACGGATCTGGCGGATTGGGTGCCTCCATGGCCGGATCCATCCCACCTCACGCCGGATCTGTGCATGGTGCTAAGCAGGAGGCCGCCAGAGGCCAGGGACGGTGGTGGCATGGTGGACGACCGTGGGCCGGCGACGGCGCTGGCCGTTGTCTCCTGCGCGTCTGCTCCCCGTGTCCCGTGCTGGTTCAAAGACGTGGCATGTGAGCCACCGGTGCGTTACTCCTGTCTTGGTCCCTTTCCTATCTGCATCCCTAACGCATTTTCGGAATCCATCGCACCTTTGTGCGCCGGCGACTGGGCTCTTCGACATCTCCTCACGCACTGCAGCCCCCTCGGCCTCAAGATGGCTGGCCGGCTCTTTTGCTGGTGGCTTATCAACAGCAAGACAGTGAAAAGGCCTGCTATGAAAAGGGACAGCTGATGATTACGAACGAGCGCAGCCTGATCATGGATGGAGGCTGAAGCCAGCCTTGCTGGTACGTGTGTCTTCATGTTTTTAGTTTTCTTTACCATTTCTCAGTGATCCAAATGAAGGGCGGCCCTGGTGCAGCGGTAGTGTCTTACCGTCTATTACCAGAAGGTCCAGGGTTCGAGCCCCGGCCTCCGCACATTATGTGCGGGTATGGCTTGGCGCAGAAATCCCTTCCCCAGACCCCGCACAGCGCGGGAGCCTACGGCACTGGGTACACCCTTTCTCAGTGATCCAAATATTGCTTGAAAATTCTACAGAAAATAGTGATTGTACTGGGTTTCTTGGTGAGAAATAATTACAAAAGAAAACATGGATGGCTATGATTGTACTGTGTTGAAATTTATTTGTTGATCTATCATTTCTTTTGTTCTTTGGAGGTCTTCTTTTGGAAACCAAGATGATAGTGGAGGGCTTCCCACTTCCTAATGGTGGAATAAAAATCCTAAATGAAAGGTGATTGGTTCTCTCCAGTTATTGCATTAGTAAGATTGTCTTGTGCCTCTTGGTTTGTATACTTAATTAGCTCAAGAATACACTATGAAAGATGCTTTGTGCCTTGTGCATTGATAAAAATAGACTATGAATTATGATGAGGCTTCATGATACAATGTTCAGGTTACTGAAAAACCTCTCATTCTAGATGAAAAAACAATTACTCACTCTCCTTCTTAATTGATCACTCTATAACTACCTTTTGTAGTTTGGGGCTAAAGCAAAATCAGGTCTAGCTTTTGAAAACAAGGTTGTGTAAATCCTAAAATGAAAGTTGTGTCCTTCTGTGCATTAAAATTCATTTGGATGCTGCTTCTGCTTTTACTTAATTAGCTGCAGGTGTCCAGGTAGAGTGTAGAGTAATATTTCCTGAATTATGAAGCATTTGAATTGTCATCAGAGAGTAAATGCTCTAAAAAGGTAGAGCACCTTCCAGTTTTTTGTTAAATTCATGTTGGCAGAGTTCAAACTTGGATTTTACAAATAAAACATTTCAAGGCTCCATTCTACAAATAGGGTGTACTGGACTTAAATATTATTACAGGCTACTGAGCCTATGATAGATTTTAGACAATAATCTTGTCTTTATAGATGAATAAATGAGATGGTGAGCTCATCAGATCTCAGTGAACTGTGTTATTAATCCAATGGTTGTTTGATGATCCAAGCAGGTTTGTCGATCCCAGTTCCAGGTTCACTGAGGCAAAAACAACCCTGACTTGACTCAGTTCCAGAAAGAAGCAATCAGGTTAGTTCTCTGCTTCTATTATCTCCATCTAACCAAACACAATAAAAACACGTCAATGGTAACTGTATCAGACTTCTAATATCGCAGGTTCGCAACTGATTCACCTAGGAAAGAACAGTACTTTTTAAGACTCATGTTTATTTTGCTATGGAAATATGGAAATAAGATCACTTAGGATGCTTTTGGACATGCACTACATGTTTAGCATAGTAGCGTTGCTGTTTCAAATCAGGAAAATAATTACTCTTTACTCTTCCTCTATATGACACTAATGGTCATTCTGTTTAGGAACTGCAACCTCGATTCGTTTGGACAATCACATTTCCAGGAGACGGATTCGGTGTTGCAGAAAATGTGAACCCAGCTCACTCAGTTGCGTCATTGGACACAGGTGATGCTTAAACATTCCAAAAATATTTCAACTTCCAAAAGTTAAACTCAGACTTCTATCTTCTACGTGGATGCTACTTTAAATTCGTACTAACAAATTGATTTCTTTTGCTTCTGCAGCTGAAGAATACGGTTGTGACAGGGAAGTGCTTGAAGAAGAATATGCATGGCAGTGTATAGGTAACATCCTTATTTATCTCAAACAACAACACAGCATGAAACCATTAATCCTATTTGAGATGTTATGCAGAAAACCAAGAGCTTCAATATGGAAACAACAACAACCATGTATCGGATGCCAGCTCCTCCACCGAGAACTCCTCTGAGGCCTCCTTCCACCTGCTCCGAGGTAAAACACAACCACACCCTAGCAACAGCATGTACACACCAACACCATATAGCCTAATATCTACACGTGTTTCATAGAGTATCATAGTGGCAGCATCGAATCCGATCGAAGCCATAACTGATTCTATGACCATTGGCGATACCTTGCAACTTGGCACCGGACCCGCCGCTCCTATATGAAGACATGCATTCCTTCAAACATCTAGCCTCCTTGATGTATTGATCTGAACAACCAGTCCTGTGAACAACTATCTAGCCTCCTGTAATATTAACTTTTTAGCTGGACACCTAATATCAACTTTGCTTCATGTATGAACATCTATTCTTACGGTATTTACCTCACACCTGAGCGTGTGATCCTCTGTTTGGCATTCTCTCTATAAATATATGGTGGCCACTGCCCGCGCGCCCATGCGCGTGCAAATCACTAGTACCGTATACAATAGCTTCCTTTTCAGTACATTTTATGTCGCTGTCAGACCCAACTGCTCCCTCCTGGACTCCTCACTCTCTCACACGTTTTTTTTGCCACCACATTTTTTTGAAGCATTTCTTTTGCCATCCATATACTACATGCTGCTGAGCCTATTGAGTTCTTGTTCTTCCCTAGTTACTTTTTCTCACGTTTTTCATTCATTTTACTAATCTTTATTTTTATTTAATTTGAACTATTTAGTAAGTACATCATTATTGTTTCCATTTATTTCATCATTTATATATTTTCATAGTTACTATCCCTACAATACTTTATATTCTACCTATTTTTTAATTATTTCCTATAAATCTTTGACACATTTTGAAGTACATAAACCCTCGTCGTATTATTTGCAATATATTTCACATGCACTTTCACTTTTGTTTATTTGACTATATATTTCAAACTATCTTTCACCTGAATATGTCTACATGTTTCTATGTATTTTCTATTCTTTTTAAAACTATTCCACGCCATGGTACTTGTTACATAATTTTGTTTATTTATTCTATTTTCATAACTTATTATGCCAATACTTATTTCAAACATTTTTCTAAGCACTACTTTTGTATCCTACCTTTCTTATCTGTGTGATAATTGATTTACCACTACAGCTTTCACACAACGGTGAATTTTTTTTTTGACAAATACACAACGGTGAATTTAAACACCAGGAAAAATATAATAATAAAATGATTGTCAGTATCTCGATGGTACATCTATGAATAGTACATTAGTTCCATTCTTAATATTTTATACTTATCTTGCAAACATTACCTTGTCACAAATATTCATTTGCACAATCAAGATTTACATATGCAACATTTCATAATAGGAAAAAGAAAGGCCATTTTTAGATCAGGAAAACCACGTGAGATTTACAAATGCAACATTTCACTATTAGGGACAATGTGCTTCCTTCACCTAGAGGATTATTGGCGATGAACTGTGCAATAAAAGCAATTTTAAAAATCTTTCCTAATGAGGTAATCGTTGTTACCACTACACTCGATATCAAGACTTGACATTTTTAACATTGTCATATTTAATTTCTTAGCAGTAATGGTAACTGTAGAACTCAAGAACTGTCTTTTCTTTATACACTAAATTACATTGTCTTTTCTTTATTACTAATTGTATATTAAAATATTAATATTTTTAATGAATAATTATTTAAAGTTAACTTATTGCAAAGTGAGAATGTCATCTACTTCCTATGTCCCTAAATAAATAGATTTCTAGAGTTGTCTAAAGTCAATCGTTTTAAACTTTGATCGAATTTCTAGACCCGTTAAGATTTATGATATCAAATTAGTATAATTGGGTGGCAAAATATTCGGTGCAAACCACATCTTCGGCGCAATCTATAAAAATCACATTAAAACTCTATTTAGGAGCTTCAAAAACATTTAAAACTATGTGCACCAATAGTGTATCTATAGATGTACATTGCACCAAAATTTGAGATTCAAACTCATTGACAACTATCTTTCTTTATTGCTTCTTGCTCTTGTGTTGTGTGCATACTGTACTCCGCATATGTACTATACATTTGCTATACATAGTTTTTTTCTCTGACACAGACACCTCCAACCTGCTTCCTTTTTCTTAGCAAAGTTAAAATAGATAAATAAAAGGTAGAATAAAGATGCTTAGCAAAGTTAAAAATAGACACCTCCGTATATGTACTATACAATTTTTTTTGACAAGAAACGATTATATTGATCTAGCAGCGACGAGCTGCTGTAATTTTTACACCGTTCACGTGTACATCCTGGATGACAGATTGCCAGTTCCAGGTAGAAACAATAAGCTCCGAGGATTCAGAGTTATGGAAATGAATTTCCTCATTATGAAGACTACTATCCTGAAGAGCTTGACGTGCCAGGTTATGAGCTGTGGCATTAAGGCTTCTGTCGATCTTTTAAATGGCTTCTCCTGTGCCTGTAGTAAGATTGTGAAATAGCTGTGTATAAAGCTTGATTCTCCAGTCCGGTGGGTTGGAGAGGTCTTCGCTGCGTAGGTAGTGGACCACTTAGCTCGTTATCCGACAAGTAGTTGACACCTGTTAAGTTTAGCTTGAGACAAATAGCCGCTGCTAAGGCCAGACCCGCCGCTTCATCCATGATGACGGAAGTGCAGGACTGAAGTGTTGCCTTTATGTAGAGTGCTCCTCGAATTTGTTCCTGCATATTGAGAACAAAAACTCCCAAACCTGCCAAACAAGTTGGCAAGTTTGCCTGATCCGGCTCTGTAGAAGCATCAACATAGCATCTGATCCCAGGGAGGAGTGCTGGTGCTGTGACCTGAAACGAGGAGATTATACCTTGTAGTGGTGTTCGGCTGTTGTGTCCTTTAGATCCTTCTATGGCCATAGTCTGTTGAGGATGTGGGGATGTGAATCTGCCCACCATGTCTAGGTTCTGATCCTGTTGCTGTGTAGATCTTGGAGTTGTCCTGTAGAGGAAGAGGCCATACCTTGGTGTGTTTGTTGGTGCCATTGAATTACTTCAGTATTTGCTCCTTGGTCTTCAGCGTGGCCTGTTTGTGTGCCTTGGCTGATAGGCTGGTTGACTTGGTTGTGAGAGGCCATATGAGCAGCAGCTGCTTGGTGAATTTGGGTCGGCGTCCACTTTTTCCTGTTAAAATGGTAATCGTTCTGGCTTTCCATATATACCACAAGGTGAAAAGGATCTTTTGGAAAACGGTTTGAGAAGTAGAGTTGGAAATGAGATGTGGAAGAGAAAGCTGAATGCCGTCAGTTTCATTAGGAAGATTGGTGATAGAAAGTGGAGGATTAAAGGAAGACCAAACCTGTCTTGGAAGGTCGCAATGGAAAAACAGATGGATATCATTTTCCACCACTCAAGTATCACAATGGTTATCGATGTGAGAGGAGTACCTTGATGCACGCTCTGCAGTGGCCAGAGCACGACGGATGAGCCTCCATGTAAAAGTTTTGATGAGTGGTGGGAGGTCTTTGCATCTCCAGGCACGACTCAATATCTGGTTTGCTTGAGGTTGAATACTTCGGGAGCCCTGTGATGGCAGCTGGATAGTGTTTGCTGCTGAGAGGGGTCTTGTAGATCTTGGAAGTTTTTAAGATTTGTATACTTACTTAGCAAAGGCAATAAATAAATAAAAGGTAGGATAAAGAGTGTAGCTTAGAAGAATGTTTGAAAGATGTATTTGTATAATTACTTAAGAAGGTAGGATAAAGATGCAAAGTGGGTTTATGTCCTTTGAAAGGTGTGTGAATGAAAAGATATACATGAAATAAATCACGAAATAGGTAAAATAAAAGTGTTGTGGATAACAAATATATATAATGGTGAAATAAATGAAAAAACAATGATGCACTTACTTAATCATTTAGAAAAAAAATGTACAAGATCATAGGTAAAATTAAATAAAAATAAGTTTAAAAAATTGCTGTAAGACTAGGAAAGCAACACCTCATCAACACCGTGTCTGTTAGTGTTTGAATTAGTCGAATATAACAGATCATTTTTGTTCCATCATATATTGTTTTGTGACAAGATATTGTTTATAAAATAAGTCTAGAATATTAAGCCTGGAACCGACATAGTGTGCATTTTGAAAACAAAGCTAAAATGTTTATATAGAAGTAAGCTATTAAAAATACATTATAAATGCTGTGATAATAATAAGACTTAGAAATAACAAGAAAATAAAAGAAGGTCCGTCATATGAAAAGTTAAAAATCTTTATACTCCTAAAAAAAACCAAATGTCATCACCTGTTAGCACTAATCGATTCACCCTCCGTAATCTCCCCCGTAATATGTCACGGGAGTTTCACCCGGCCCGCCTCTCCTCCGCCAAACTGCCCACGGCCCGACCTCCACCTCTGCAGCTCCCCGCCATGGGGAATGCATTTTCTTGGTAAGTTAACGATAGAGATTTCAACACCTTTGGTTGATTCAAGCGTTAGGCATCAGTAAGTAGTATTATAAAATTAGTGCTTGTCTTCTATCTTCTCATTTAGCTGGAATCTCAGGCAAGTTTGATTCAGCAGACAATTCATATTCTGTTCCATGTCTGAAATCTTCAATGTTCTGACCCATTTGTGAGAAAATGAGAAGAGTTTGAAAATCAGTTGCTTATTGTCTCTAGGATTGATGTTGATTCTGATGGTTGTAGTATTGCCAATGCAGCAGTTAATTCGCCAGATTAGGGAGCTGAGAGCTAGGGATAAAATCATGGTGGCCAAAAGAAAGGCATTCCCAGATGAAATATATATATATATATATATATATATATATGATTTTCAGGATGTGCAGAAGAATTCATGGATTAACACAGGGACTAGAATTTTTTTTTTGGAAAGATCCGGTTTCCCGGCTTATAAATTAATAAGAAGATGAAGGAGTTGCAATCTTAGAAGCGCGAGGGGCGAAGTCTCATATGGCAGGCGGCCATATGAGAGCAAAAGAGCTAAAAACTAATTACTCATATTGTTCATAGCAATCCTATTGGGCATAGCAGCCCTTGGTCTAGAGTGAACCCAAGTCACACCTTCCATTTTTCTTTCCCTTTGGCTGTGCTGAAACAAGACAGGTAAAATTGTCGCCGGCGAACTTCCGTCGATCCAGCTCAGTAGCCAGAAACAAGCTTTTCTGCCGTCTCCATCTTTCACCACCGTAGCCAGAGAAATACACTGTCCCTGATCACAGCCATATGGGAGGCTCTGCCTACTCAAACCCCAATGAGATTTTGACCGGTTCACTACCACTGACCCATCACAGAACAACAGCAACAAACACAATCCTAGCTCTTCCGGCGAATGGCCGGTTGGTGCTGGCACTGACTGACAAATTAACATGGAGACACTGATGGTTCTATCTGCTGCTCATGTTGCTCCTGGAGCTTCAGATGGCCTCTAGCTCCACGGCGCCCACCTCGGCCGCAATCGCCGCCAATGCCTCGGCTAGCTTCTTGTTGCCCAAACGCGCTGCCACCCTAATCTTGCCAATAGCTTCCTCGGTCAGGTTCTGGCCATACATGTCAATGTACTCCGTTGCAGCAGCGTCTGGCGGCCCTGCCGGGGCTTTCATGAATTGCAGCTCGCGCTTGAGCTTCCTCTGTGCTCTCTGCGCGACGGGCACCGGCGATGGACGGGCTGCCAGGCGCAAGCTTGATCGTGTAGCCACCGCGATGCGCTTACGCCCCCTGGCTCCCTGCCTGGGTAGGGTCGCAGGCCTGGGAAGCAATGGCGTCGGCGCATCCTTGAAAATGGCCTTGCAAAAAGCAGCACAGCCAGCTGTTGTTGCCACCATGTCGCCCTGCCCACCATCGTCCTCAATCTTTTTCTCCTCCACCAGCCGCGCTCCTTCCTGAGTACCTGAGATCAGCGGCCCGCTAGCAGCATCAACCTGCTCTAGAGTCATACCTGCCTCTGTCGAGGGGCCAGTCTCCATCTGTGTCACCTTGTCCACAATGTCATCCGTCTGTGTGTGCTCTAGCAGCTGGACTTCAGGGTCGAACAGCACCTCCGTGGACACATGAATGTATTCAGGGGATGGCACTCTGTCCACTCCACCGTCCAGCGAGTAGCAGCCTGCCACCTTGTGCCTCGTTGCCTCATACTCCAGGATCATGGGGTCAAAGGACCGGGGTGCCCCATGGATAGGTGCAGCCGCCTGGACTTCTTCCACAACTGGGTCGAAGAAGTGCTGCTGCTCCTTCCGTGGTGACCGCGGACTGGCCGACCAGCGGCTCGGCGGTGACCGCGAGCGGTGACGCTCCCAGTCGTCGGTCGCGTGGTCAAGGACATCGCGTTCGCGGCCTGATCTGGATGGTGAGCGGCGCATCATCCGTCCGCGCACCACTGGCTCCTCCAGAGTGCGTTCAGCACCCTCCTGAATACATTCATGTGAAATAAAATGCTAATGAAATAAAATATATGTTTTCACAATGTGTAGGCGAATTATATATATTTGCTATCTTGCAAAACATACTTTTCGATTGTTTGTAGAAAAAAAATGTTTCGGTGACAAATTAGATATTCATGAAGAGAGAAGATCAGGAGCTGAATCTCGTCAACTGAGTACCATTGTTTGCAGATGCTGGTGAACTTTTGGTACCATAGTTTTTATGTTGCCCTTATAAGCACTAGGCACTAGGTTGCTACAATCAAATTGACCATTATTCTTGATTCATGAAAGACGTTAGTTACACTTAGGTTTGCTTGATGCAGTTAATTTCTTTTGGGCGGGTCATGACTCAAATCTATTTTACATTGTACCATGGTTTCCTGTTTAGATTGATGGCAAAAGAATAACATGGATTCTGTATAAGGCTGGGTCATCTGATAATTTTATGTCCCTGGCAGTAAATATGTTAGAGCACTGAACTCGGACTTTGCAGGTCCAGCGGGAAGGGTAGTCCTGAAGAGTATACAACATAGCCCCATTGATAGCCTGATATCGTATCTGGCATATCATTTTCATGTTTCCTGGTACATCTCATCGGAAGAGTTACCAATTTCCTTTTTCAGGTAAACATCAAAGAAAAGGAGCAATATGAGTTTAGAACCTCAGTTCAAGCAAACATATCGACACCAGTATTGCATCAGGTGAACATGGAAGTACCTAATCAGCTAGCCTGTAACTTTTTTGTTTTGTCACAGCACATAGACCGGTACTGGTTCTCCCTTGGTGTCAATTCATCACCTAGATAAAGGCATGAGTTCTTGGAGCCGCTTCCAAAAAGCATTTATCTGACCAGCATTTGTTTCCTCTGCTCGGTTTGAACAGCAAGCAGAGGTCTTGTAGTTTGTATGTAAGTATAAGTACAATGAATTCGTGTTAAGCCTAAACTTTGGTTAGGATTTGTACCAAGCTGAACATATGTTGTCTTGATATATATGTTATTCATGTTTCAAAAATCACCATTGCAATATATCTTTTGGGTAACAGTATAACACACTCATACATAAGTTATGGTGATACTATATTTTCCCGTCTAACGCACGAGCATGTATTTATTAGAATAAAAGATTGGAGAGAGTGTGTGTGGATTGGCGTGATGGTGTGTGTGTAAATAGTGACTGACAAAAGTACTACCATACTGCGGCAATGGGCAGGCGGGGCCAGAGTACATGGGCGGGCGGCTGCATTTAAAAAGGAAAATACAAGGAAAATACGGTAGAAAAAAAGTTAGCACAAATGAATAGGAGGAGAGAGAATGGCGTCACAGATCTCGAGAACAGCATTTAACGGCAAGGATAGTGAGTGCTGAGTATGTACTCGCCACAACACATTTTCGATACAAGAGAGGACTATTGAGACTGCTAGCCGCTACTAGTACAATTGTTCGGTACTATTTTTTAATAATATATTTCTTGTCGGATATATCTCCCTGAAATTCAACTTAATTAAATTTAATCATCTGACATGGTGCCACATCAGCAGATTTATACGACCAAAAGACCGAAGGAGGTAAAAAAAAAATGGTTTTGTATGCAAAAAAAATGGCCTGCCGCGCTGGCCCTCGATTGCCTGTCTGAAATCCTGTCGAGTTGGGCCTCCTATGGCCCGCTATGGGTTTCCGCGATCCAAGTTTTTCGGCCCGTTCTCCTGGCCTAGAAAGCAGAAGCAATTCAGTTCCATTCAGAAATCATCATATTCCCGTTTTCTTTCTCCCGAGCGGGGAGCTCCGTCTCGGCGCCCCGACGACTCGAGCAAAATCCAGCGGTCGTCGTCCGGTCGTCGTCCCCAGCCTCCGCTCTTGCACCCGCCCCAATCAGTTCGTCGAGTCACCGCGTCTGGCGCCCCAGCCGCCCTGCACCTGGCGCCAAGCCGGAGCTGCTGCGTCGCCGCCGGCCGAAACCCTAACCCTAGGGCCCATCGCCATCGCCGGCGAGGAGCAAGCCTCAGCGCCCTTCCTCCCTCCACCTGCCGGAGAGACGACGAGGAGGGGCAATTGTGGCCACCAGCGCCGCCCGACGCCGCCGTCTCCGCCCCTCCCTCTACCTCCCCCGCTCAGATCGTCGCGCACCAAGCTGGCCGTCGCGGTACGCCTCGGAAGCGCCGACGACGCGCGGCTTGCCGGGAACGCGAGCAGGAACGCCAGCCCCGGAGCCGGAGGGGACGCCACACCACCGCCGCCGCTCGACGACGCGTTGCTGCACCACCGTCGTCTGGCGCGTGGAGACGCAGCGACCTGGGCGACGGCGCCCACGCGGATGCCGCACCAGCGTCCTACTCTCCCTCCATACTTTGTGTCACAAAGCTTTCATCCAGAAGACAATTTGTGTGATATACAAAAGGGAAGATCACAGTTCGAGCAGGAGGTAATTTACCCATATCATCCTGTAATCTTACTTTACCCTTCTTACACTGGGAAAGTGGCGATGGTGGAAGATTCGAGGGTGAAATTGAAGGATGAGAATAAGCAAGGCAGCAACGGTGCAGTTCTTTCTCCGGCGGACTCCGAGAAGGGAGCCCGCCTAGCACAATGAGTTGCCTCAGCTGGAACTGTCGCAGATTAGGCAACGCCGCGACAGTGAAGGAGCTTCGCGATCTAGCGAAGAATGTTGCCCCTGCTGTGCTCTATGTTCTTGAAACTCAAGTGCACCGAGCACGGGTGGAAGGTTTGAAAAGTACTCTGGGTTATGATAATGCTTTCGCGGTAAGCAGCTCGGGCCGTAGTGGTGGCCTCGGCATTTTCTGGAATAATAATACTAGAGTGGATCTTTTACCGTACTCTCAGTACCACATCGATGCAATTATTTCGAAAGGTGGGGGAGAACCATGGAGGATGACCTGTGTGTATGGCGAGGCCTAGGTGGCGGAACGCCATAAGACGTGGGATATGTTGAAATTTATCAAGGCATCTTCTCTGTTACCGTGGTTATGTATAGGAGATTTCAATGAAGTTCTCCTAAGTTCGGAGCACGAAGGTGTGCAGGAAAGGAGCAGTGCACAAATTACAGGATTCCAAGAGATGGCAGATGTATGTGGCCTATCTGATCTGGGGTATGCGGGGCGAAGTTGGACTTATGAGAAAAAGGTGGCGGGTGGCACCTTTTGTCGGGTCGGGCTAGACCGGGCCATGGCGTGTGCCGGATGGATGGCTCGTTTTTCGCTGGCGAGTCTTTTTCACCACACAGCAGTGGCTTTAGATCATGGTCCCATCCTGCTTCGTTGGGATCAAACACAGTCAGGCCAGCATGTGAGGAAGAACAAATCTTTCAGATATGAAGTGATGTGGGAGACTCATGGCAGTTTCGCTGCGGTGCTCAAACAATCCTGGTGCTGTAGGCCCAAGGCTTCCACGTTGGCGGAGTTGCACAGGAAGATGTCTGAGGTTTCAGGATCGCTGAGTGCTTGGGGTTTGACGACGTTTGGGAGTGTAACTCGGGAACTGAAGAAGATGAAGGGCAGGCTCGAAGTGCTCAGATCAGATCCTTCACATCTAGGTCCAACACATGAGGAATCAAGTTGGTTGACCGAATCGTGGAACTCAATCACAGGGAGGAAATTATGTGGAAGCAACGGTCGAGAATTACGTGGCTTGCTGAAGGAGATAAGAATACTCACTTTTTTCATTTGAGAGCGGGCCAACGGAGACGGAGAAATAAAATTGCTAGACTGAAGCGGGCAGATGGCAGTATCACAGAAAATGAGAATGAGATGGCCGACCTAGCTACAACCTTTTATAAAGGCTTGTATGCAACAGAGGGTGTGACAAACACCGATCAGCTCCTAGAAACGGTGCCTGTGAAGGTGACAAGGGAAATGAATGAATAGTTGTTGAAAACTTTACGTAGTGATGAGGTCAAGACAACTTTGTTCCAAATGTTCCCAACCAAAGCTCCCGGACCGGACGGATATCCAGCACATTTTTTCAGCGTCACTGGGAGCTCTGTGGGGAGGAGGTAACTTCTATTGTTTTGCGAGTGTTGCGTGGAGAGGATGATCTTTCTATTATCAACAAAACTAGCATTGTTTTGATTCCAAAAGTGGACAACCCGGACGAACTTGGTCAGTTCAGACTGATCAGCCTATGCAATGTACTTTACAAAATTGCGTCGAAGACGGTGGCTAATAGGTTGAAGGGTATCCTTCCAGAGGTAATATCCGAGGAGCAGTTTGCCTTTGTTCCGGGCTGACTAATTACTGACAATATAATTACAGCCTACGAGTGCTTGCATTTTATGAAGAAGAAGAGAGCAAAGGATAACAGGTGTTGTGCGTTAAAACTCGACATGAGGAAAGCATATGACAGGCTGGAGTGGGATTATTTGCAAAAGATCATGGTGCGGCTAGGATTTCACCATGTGTGGATTCAGATGGTTATGAGGATGATTACTTCGGTCTCATTCTCAGTTCTTTTTAATGGAGAAAAGCTAGAGAGTTTTAGCCCGACTAGAGGCATTCGGCAAGGGGACCTGATTTCCCCCTATCTTTTCTTATTAGCAGCAGAGGGCCTTTCATGCCTCTTAAAATCCAAAGTTACGTCATCTAATCTCATGGGCATTAGGGTGGCTCGCTCGGCTCCGATGGTGAGTCACCTACTCTTTGCAGATGACAGCCTGCTGCTTTTTAGAGCGAATCGGGAGAATGCGGAAGAAGTACAACGAGTGCTGGATTTATATTGTCAAGCTTCTGGACAACAAGTGAATATGGATAAATCATCCATCCACTTCGCTAAGGGGTGCAGTACTGATATTCGGAGTGAGATAAAAGCGGTGCTTGGAGTCCAAAATGAAGCTTTGAATGACAAATATTTGGGTATGCCAACAGATGTGGGAACATCGGCAAATGGAGCTTTCAAATACCTCAAAGATAGGGTGTGGCATAAGGCTCAAGGGTGGATGGAGCAATGTCTTTCAGCTGGTGGCAAAGAGGTTCTAATCAAGGCCGTAGCGCAAGCCATTCCAACCTACTCTATGTCATGCTTCAAGCTCCCGAGGGGATTATGTAAGCAATTGATGGTTTACTGCGAGACTTCTAGTGGGGGTGCAAGGATGGCAAGCGCCACACTTGCTAGGTCGCGTGGGATGATATGACAAGGCCAAAGTATCTAGGGGGTCTTGGTTTCAGAAATATGGAATTGTTCAACCAAGCCATGCTTGCGCGCTAAGCTTGGAGGATTTTGCAGGACTCAGAGTCACTAAGCGCATGGTTGCTCAAAGTAGTGTATTTTCCACAGCTGAACTTCCTAGATGCAGTGGTCGGCCTGAACCCATCTCGGGTCTGGAGGCCGATCGTCGAGGGCAAGCAAGTTCTAAAGCTAGGATTAATTCGGCGTATTGGCTCAGGAGAATCAACAAGAATTTGGGACATGAATTGGTTACCCAGGGAAGGGGGCATGAGGCCTATATGCAGCCTAAAAAACAACCCGCCCATGTGGGTTAACCAATTAATTGATCAGACATAAAAAAGATGGAACAGGCAGACCTTGAGGGAATTTTTCACCCCGCTGGACATAGAGACCATAGAGAGCATTCCATTGTGCACTGCATCAGTGGATGATTATTGGGCATGGCATCATGAGAAGTCAGGCATGTTCACGGTGAGGTCGGCTTATCGGATGCTAGCACATACTCGAGAATCAATGATGGCGTGGCAGGAGCATTCCGCAGGCCGTTCTGATTACATGTCGGAAAGGAAGGAGTGGCGTGATCTTTGGAGGATTGGGGTTCCTTCCAAAGTACGAGTGTTTCTATGGAGGCTTGCTCGAAATTCAATACCAACCGGGGATGTTCGCCACAACAGAAACATGGCGTCGCATGATGGTTGCTCGCTATGGGGGCAACCAGACTCATGGCGACACTCATTGATAGATTGCAATGTTGCAAGGTGTGTATGGAGCTTAGAGAAGGTTGAGATTGCAGAGCTAGTGTCCAACGCCGGTGGAGAAGATGTTCGGGGATGGTTAGCAGAGTTGATGCAACATCTACAACAAGAGGAGATGATACGGATAGTGGTGCGTTTGTGGGAAATCTGGAACGTGAGATGCAAGGCGATATATGAAGACCAATTCCAGAGCCCACTATCCACCCATTGCTTTGTTGAGCGTTTTGTCGCGGAGCTGGAGCTAATCAAACCTGAGTCAAAGAAGAAGATGGCAACTTCACCTAGCCCGCTATGGATTTGGCCACCCAGGGGAACTATGAAGATTAATGTGGATGCTGCACTAGCCAAAAATACCCGAAAAGAGGCAGCGGTGGCGGTTGCGAGGGATGGAGACAACACTTTCTTGGGTGCCTCGGTTCTAGTCTTGGAAGGCCTCTCGGAGGCAGAAGTGGCAGAAGCCCTTGCATGTCGTGAGGGCCTCGCTCTCGCGGCTGACCTAGGCTTCCAAACTGTGAGAGTGGCGACGAACTGCGCTAATGTAGCAAGAAATATTAATGTAGCAAGAAATATCCAAGGGGCTGGTTTTAGGAGTTATGGTACTATCATCTTAGAAATCCAGAGAAGAATGAAAAGCTTTGTCATAGTTGATTTTGTACATGAAGGGCGACAATCGAATTTTGATGCACATCGGTTAGCTAAGAGTTCAGTTAGTTTAGATTTTGGTAGGGATATGTGGCTCATCTCTTATCCATTCGGAGTTTGTAATATAATTGGTGATCCATAACGGGGAGGGCTGTTTTTTTTTAAAAAAAAGAAGCAATTCAGTTCCACACGCGAGTTCCCCATCCTCACCTCCCCCACCTCCGGCCACCGCCCGCCATGTACCGCCGCCGCGCGCTCGCCTTCGCGCGCTGCCGCCGCCGATGGCTCTTCTGGGCGGGCACTGCGGCGGGGTGCTACCTGATCTACAGCCACCCGGCCGTGGCGTCCCGGCGGCGCCGCCTGGCGCGCCTCGCCTCCGCGCTGGTCTCCCTCGCGGACGCCGCCGCCGCCGTGGCGTCCGACCTCGCGGACTTCCTCCGCTCCAACTCCGACGCGGTGCCCCAGACGCTCAAGCAGGTCTCCAAGCTCACCGCCTCGCCCGAGGCGTCCGCGACCGCGTCCGCGCTGTCCGGGGCCCTCGCCGCCGGCGTGCTACGCGGGTACTACTCCGCCGCGCCCGCCCCCGGAACCGAAGTCTCGCTCTCGGACCGCGTGCTGGACAGGGTGCTCTCCCCCGACGGGGAGCGCCTCGCGTCCGCCGTCGCCGGCAGCTTCGGGCGCCACCTCGTGCTCGCCTTCTACTCGGCCCCGACCCAGCCTTCCGCCGCGACGGACGCGTCGCCGGCGAGCTGGGTCGATGCCCTTACCACACGGAGGGGCCATAGGGCGATCCGCAGCTGGGTCGAGGTCTTCACGACCACTGCCGTCGGCGTGTTCATAGACAAGACCATCCACATCAACACCTACGGTCAGCTCTTCGCCGCCGCCACCAACCCCGATTATGGCGCCAGGCTGCAAGAGCTTTTCGTAGCGCTCTGCAGCACCTCCGTTGAGACGCTGGTCAAGAGCTCACATGGCGTCCTGTCCAGTACCAGCGGAAATGCCAGTGGCACTGGCAGCTCTGGCTCCGGCAGCAATGGTGGGGCTGGTGAAGGGTGGGTGCAGACAGTGTCAAGTGCGCTGGCGGTGCCAAGCAACCACAAACTTGTTCTGGATTTGACGGGCAGGGCGACATTTGAGGCAGTGCAGTCGTTCCTGGAGTTTGTGCTGTGGAAACTGCACGCTGGTGCAAGAGCTGGAGGTGATGCCACAATTGGGGCTGGACTGCGTGCTTTGAGGCATATGAGTGTTAGGTCTATGGTAATTGCCGCGATTTGCATAGCATTATGCCTGCATGTCTATAATAGGAATTGGCTCTTGGTTCCATCCTGAGCCTGTGGATATTCCATAGTTCTGATTGATGGTTGTACAGTTATATCCCCGCCGTGCTTGCTGTATGATTATGTGCCACTGACAGAGTATAGTATACACGGAAACTGCAAATTCAAAATGGTGGATGTGGGGGATGGAAAAGAACTTGATTGGTAAATTGTTGCAAGCTTTCTTGTGTAATAATTACCACTGTAGAACAAAGTCTGTTCATTTAACCTTGCTCCTATCGTGCAATAATAGTTTTGCCGGGTTCTATTTTATACTGGAAACAGGTTGAATTTACCTCCCTGAATCTTGACACTAGTTTCCAGATGGTGATGAAAATGTGATGTTTCCTTCCACTAACTGCCAGTTACCTCTGTATTTTGTACCAACTTGTTTCGATACAATCTTCTGTGTTAAGTAAATTATCACCTATATATCAGATGTGCCATGTGTGTTCAGGAGATGTTGATTTACTTTTGGTTGTCACGCCTATTTATTTAACGTGCCTGAACCGTAATCTTTTCTTGTACCATTTATGTGTTCTTTGTTTTCATGCCTCTTTTGGGTTTCATCTCTAGCCTACCCTAACTTGCTTGGGACAAAAGGCTATGTTGTTGTTGTTGCTGCTACTGCTTCTTAAGCTGATGTGGATAGCAGATACAAAGTAATCTACCACTACCAGATCATTTCTGCACTATTTTCTGAAGCTTATTTGCACTTTTTTTCTTAAGCTTGTATCACTTCTGTTTACAAAATTTGGTTAGAAGATCTCTTTTCACAAACACTGCTGTTTCCTTACCTGTGCTTGACTGCTTGTATCAATCAATTTTCCCTATTGCAAAGTTGGCTGTGTCAAATTGGTAAAAGTTTTCCAGTTGCTCACTTATGTTGGTTAGACTGAAGTAGTGAGATAACTGTTTATCTTTGTTTGTACTGAAGATGTAACTGTTAATATTCATTAGCTTTTTCTCTACCTTGTCTCATGGGATTGTTATATTTTATTGAAATTATGTTTTCTGCCAAGTATAGCGTGCTGCCTGGGTGCGTCCATTGTGATGCTCCAGACCCAGGCTCAAATCATTGTGGGCGTTCCTTGTGGTGCTGCATTAAAAAAAAAAAAAAAAAAAAAAAAAAAAAAAAAAAAAACGCTCGTTGTGCAAACTGCCTACAGAAGCAGGCAAATGGTGCCACTGTCGGGCAGCTTTTGGGACTTTTTCTAGGCCAGGAGTGGTTTGGTCTCTTCTTTAAGACAATGCCATGGAGGCGATCTTCCCCCATATTCTGGTTTTGTATGCTCTCTGCTCTCTGCTAGACAAGTCGGGCTAAGGCCTGCAGATTCTTTATTTCTCCATATCATTTTCGATTTTGTAATTATGATGTGATTATTTGCTTTCCTTTGGTAGTTACCTAATTCTGCTGTCATCTATTTAATCTATTTGGTTTGATTCTTGAGCTGATGCAGATTGCAAAGACAGTAATATACCACTACCAGAGCTTTTATCATCTTTGTTTGCAAATCAGGTTAGAAGATTTCTTTTCGCATAATTCCACTTTTTTTCCTATCTGTACTTTTACAGTTTTATCCGCCATTTGTTTCCTACACGTTGCTAGATTCGCTTTTAGTCACACAAAAATCAGGTTAGAGGATTTCTTTACAAAAATCAGGCTTTTCACATAATACCCACTTCCCCTACATGCTGCCCACCCAGGATGGCAGGCTCTGTGGACATCCAGGCCATTACCCTGTGATGCCAAGATTCATTCTAAAGGAGAGAAATTCGATGGTGATATTCATCCATTGACAGATTTGTTTGGGGTTGGGAATGTGTACCTCCTCGGAGAGCCTTCTTCTCTGGGACGCTGGGCTCCTTCTCCTTGTCTGGTAATCTCTATAATACCAGCAGGTTAGGGTTTTGCGCTGGGATTTGGGGATGCACTGTTGTGGATGCAAATACGCTGGATCCTGGTAGCCAAGTTTGGTCTCTTTCTTTGTTTTTTGGCATAACACTATAATCTGTACTTGCACTGTTAGTCATCATTTCAATCTTCACACGAGGCATGTCACAGAATTAGCATGTAGCAGATCTACAAAGTTTTTGCATGTATTTATTTTAGTCTGTACCGAATTGTTGATAGACATGAGTTCAATACTCAAGTAGTCCTCTCTTCAATGTCTCAGGGAATTGATTTATTTGTTTCGTAATGTCCTCGCTGGTGCATAGTTGTATTTCTTCCCTAGGCAATTCGGTACATAGAGCCTTCAGAGTTCAAACATTCTTTGTACGCACCATACCAACAATCAAGTTTGTTAGTACTGTTTGACAATCTAGTCTGCACTCATGGTCCCAGACTTTCTTTCAAAAATCTCTAGAGAAGTCTCTGGAGGGTTCCGTATGAGATTCTGCCACTGTGGTGTTCATATCATATTTCTAACTTTGCTGCTTGGTCCTTCTGGAGCAGCAGCAATTCAAATTGTAATATCCAAGAGCATTAAATCCCATAGTTGAGAAAGCTGATCCTTTGAAAATCTCAGTGGCTGCAGGTACATTAAGAACTTTCAGGGCGAGGGTTAGAAAAAAAAAAAAAAACTAGCGTACAATCAGCATCGCCATGTCAAATTTGGAGTGCTTCTGGATATCCCAGTCTCAGGTGTGAACACAGGCTTGCACGGAATTCTCCACCTATTTTCTCACGTTTTAAGTCAAGATCAAGACTTCTCCCACCAGATCTGCAGGTAATCCTTCCAGAACCAATTTCTGGCCTTGTGTTTTCTCCATGGAGAATTGTATGCTACTGTCCTGGCCGCCTGGCCTACCTTTCATGATTAAATATTGTTTGACTGGCACTGTCTCTCATGAATCAGGCTGCCTCTTCGGCGTCCATACACATATGTCGTCATCAAGGGAAGCTCTTCTAGCATGCAGACTGCAATTATCCACGTCAGAGCCTCAGGGGGAGGGAAGATGCACACGCAGGCAGGTCGTGATCAAGCTCCTATCTGCGTGCACTCCTCAACAGGTCATGAAAGAGAGGTTCACTTCTGGAAGAAAAAGCGCAATCTGCCATGGCTGCATGGCAGATGGCACGCACGGATTGGCGGTCAACTCTCTCGTCGCCATCACCCCAGTTAATCCGACAGCTGACGGCTCCATATACCATATTATATTATTATTATCTCATAATAGTCGCCGCTTATCGAGAAGAACCAAGACGATACCATGCTTAACAATCCGTCGGCGGGCCAGGTATATATGGCTGTGCCGTCGACTCGGTGCATATACAAAACTGCTGATCAGCTGACCCTCTCCTGGATACATACGTACTCCTACTACTATATGGTAGCAAGGTCAATGGTTGGCTCTGTCACGGTGTCTGATTAGATTCGGACAAAATCTTGTGGCTGCTGTTTGACCTGCTGCGTCTGTCTGTCAGCAAGTCATCGCCGGACATGCCAGATCAAATATGCAGTGCTGGTGCTGCCGACGATGGATAATGCATCAGCAGTTTTTATTTCTTTTGACATGACGGATTCATGGATTTGCAGTTTGATGAGCACACATGGTGAACTGAACATGTGCGAAGAAATTGAAGATCTTATGAGAAGAGCAATGGCTCCTACGGTCGTTCAGAGTTCAGGCCCTGAATGTACGTACTTGATTTTTTTTTTCCTTTGACTGTCAGAACGCACGGGAATTCAGTTCAAAAAAAAAAAAAGAACGTACGGGAATTGATTGGCAGAATTTCATGCGTTCTCGTTGAAAAATACTGAATGAAACTTTATACACAAAGCCATAAAGGCAATACAGTGAAACGAGGAACACCTCGAGGATGGAAATGGATGGATCACGGTGACATGGGAAAATTCGAAACTGTCATTTGTTTCCATCACACGACGCGGACAGAAACAAATGAAGAACACGAGCACGGAGCGACGCATGGCTAGGATGGATGGATAGGAGATCCATCAGTTGTGGTGCTTCTGGGTGTAGATGTAGTCGGTGTGCGCCGCCAGCGTGCGCCTCATCATGCACTCGTCCTCGTCGTTGGCGCCCTCGCACCCGCCTTCCACCTCCGATCCCAGCTTCTGCATCGATCCACAGCCGGACGGAAAACCCAAGGGTCAGAGAGAGAAACCAAAACGATCGAAATCGCCGGAGATGGACATACAGAAAACATGAGAAGAGACGTACCTGGTCATGAGAAGACGAGACGGCCGCCGAGGGGGCGTCTCGGGCGGCGCTGGCCACGGGGGCCTGCGACGCCGCGGCGAGCAGGAGGACCGCGAGCGCCGCCGCGAGGAACATCACCGTCGCGCTCTTCCTCGCCATGACGACGATGGCCGGGTCGGACTGGACTGGAATGGATGGGTGTTGTTGGAGATGGAGGGGAGGGCTGCTGCTGCCGTCCGTATTCGACCGGGGGAGCGGAAATGGTGGGCGGCTGGACGGACGGACGGACGGCACGGGTATTTGAAGGCAGGGCGTGGTGGGCCTGGCTGGCTACGTCAGGACGTCGTCTACGTCTCGCGTCTCGTGCGGGGGCCTTGACCGACCCACCGATCCCTCCACCACCAGTCCACCCACGATGGTCTCGGGGCGTCGTGTACTCCGTTGCTGGCTGCTGCTGCTGCTGTCTTCTACTGTACCGCCAGCCCATAAGTGCAAGCTGCCTGGCTGGGTGTACTATGTATGGGCTGCCACCAAGAGTAGTCTACAATGGTCAAACCCGTTGCAACTTGCAACATTCGATTTCTCCCGCTTTTGTCGCGTATCGAAAAATCAGCACAGTTGGCCGCTAATTCGAGGCGTGCAATATAGTATACTAGTATGTAGTACGTAGAATTTGGTGTTTGTACGTAATCTTGCACAGTAGCTACGGAGGATCGCATCGTATCACGCACGCCAGAGGCGAGACAGGTGGTTGGTTACAAACCGACTTGGGCATGTGTCGGCCTGTCTGGGCCAACAAACCTTGCGACTCGCGCCTCCTCCCATCAATATCAACGACCCCATTAACCCAAACCGTACTATACCGTGTCTCCGGGGTTCCTTCTCTGCGGCATTGCATTACATTACAGAGAGTCGAAACACAAGACCCCATGTCAAGATTATACACACACTACACAATGCCGACCAAACAAAAGCACCTGGCTTCGCGCTGCACGGTCTACGGCAGCTGTGCACAGCGAAGCAGCAAACGAAATGCAGCGTGCGGTGAGTCACAGCTCACAGCACAGCTTAGAGCTTACCACGGGCTATTTTTACTACATGGCCTAAACTACTTCTGCAGGCGTAACGCCCAGTTCAATAGCTGCCGGCGGCACCCCCATTACATTACATTACATCCAAAACACCGCCGCAACAGCTGCGAGCTGCCGGCAATCGCCTCACTGTCAACCGGCCCACCGAGGCGCGGGGCAAGCAAAAGCACAACCAACCAAAACAGACATCCCCCGTAGCAACAACGACGCAGCTAACTGGTGAGCGAGTTGAGCATGCCGCCGCCACTCTTGGTCGGCACCACCACCTCCCAGCCGGGGCCTTTCAGCTGGACAAGAGACGCGGCGTTACCGCCGCCAGGTGGGCCGGAGAGGTCGCTCCGGTCCATCAGCTTCAGGAGGTCCTCGTCGCTGATGTCGGTCTGGATCATCCTGTCTTCCTCGTCCTGCTCGTCCTTGAGAAGCGCCAGCAGCTCGCCTTCCTGCAATTTTCACAACAACGAAAGGAAGAAAGAACGTCAACGATAGGAAACCTTATCTAATATTATTTCTTTTGGGTGTTCTGCTACTACTATATACTGTATTACTGTGCTAGAGGAGCTTGGGATGCGTATGAGCTATTACATCTAAGACATTAGGCTTAGCTCTCTCTTGTTCAAACTGTCCCTTGCCGATCACCACATGCTCTAGCTTCAACTTTCCAAAAGCCTTCTTAATGATCCGTCCCTGCAATGATGAGAGATGATGAGTAAACCTATATATCCACTACATGATTTTAACCAAAGCAACTAGTTCGAACTCTGAAGATGACTGATATCATCAAACCGCACCTCAACAGAATGTGACGTAGCCAGCCTATATACATGCACTGGGCGTGTTTGGCCAATCCGGTGGCATCGATCCATAGCCTGCAAATCCATCTGAGGATTCTGGAGTAAAGCAAAAAGTTCATCGTGTTAGAAATACCATCATGGGTAACTGGGACTTCCATAAATAACCACAAGGAGAACAGACTTCTTAGCAGATGGATATTATGTCTCATGGATTATCAAACAGAATTACCCAATCACTGTCATAGAGGATGCAGGTATCAGCAGAAGTAAGGTTGATGCCAAGTCCACCAGCCCTTGTGCTCAGGAGGAAGATACACAGGCTGCTATTCAAGTCATTGAATTCTGCTATCTGCCATAGGAAATAGAAGCAAAAAAAAAAAAAAAAAAAAAACCTTGTAACAAAAGATGTAAATAAAAGATTGTTTCCCTCACAAAAGATATACAAAAGTGTTGCAAAGCACACCTTATAATGGCAATCTTTTAGTTTTTAGAACAATGGATAATGTAACAGATTGCAATGTGCTTCCAAGTTGCATACATCACAACTGCACAAATCATGATGGATCGGTATACTGGCAGAATAAATAGCTTTCTGGTGGGGCATGAGTGCATGACAACCCTCCAATACAAATTCAATGAACAGACAAACAGTGACCTGAAGACTTGAAGAGTATTACAATGTACCCTGATCCTAAAAATTCATGTTTTGAGGACTTGAAGTTGTATGCAAATAATCATGGAAGTAACGTGTGCAATCACTAAAAGCCAAAAGTACAAAGCCAAATAGGGTTCAACTTCTGATGTTGTAAAGTAAAATAGTAATAACATACTGTCACGGACTACAACATTACCTGCCTCCTCCTTTCTTCCAATTTTACACTACCATCAATTCGGCAAACATCATGGCCTTTTGAATCAAGGTAATATTCAATAATGTCTAACACTTTTGTCCATTGCGAAAATACAAGAATCTACAAACAGAAATACAGTTGAAATGAAATATAAAAGTAGCAGACCTGAACTAGTGTGTGTGCACATACGAATACGATGGACTAGAGAAAAACCATATACCTTGTGCTTTTGTGCAATCAGGAAATTTAGTAACCTGTCAAAAAGTTGGAATTTACCACATTGTTCCAGGATCTTCTCAACAGGTGGATATAAACCTGCAAGATATAAAACAATAAAATCCACAGTACGAAGTGGTCAGGAGAGTTTCATATAAAGGCAGTAGATACAGCCAGGCACTGGCCAAAATGGGGCAAACCTGTTGACTCAAGTTGAGCTTCCAAAAGATCAGGATGGTTGCAATTCTTCCTCAGCTGAATCATTAGATTATTCAGCCTTGCCTTAATGCCAGGTCTCTTCAATACTGCAGTATGACAAAAGAAGAGGCCAGCTTTAGTTATTAACCTAGGAACATACTGGTGTGCAGGATTACTACAAGTCTACAGAAATATGTGTGCATTATTATGACAGCATACTAATATCTGATTCCTCATTCAAGTAGTTGTCAAATGTTTTTTCAACCAAGTGACGCTGGATTTGCATCTGATGTTCAGTCATGTTGGCATAAATGATTATCTCTTTCTTTCGAGGAAGCATCTGTTCCACATCCTCCTTCATCCGCCTTAGAAGGAACGGACGCAAAATAGCATGAAGTTTTGAAACGACAAGCAGCCTTTTATTCTCATCAGTTTCTTCATCTTTTTCTTCATTTCCTTTCCCAGAAAAATCAAACCTTGAAAGAAAATACTTGTCAGCACAACAAAGGCAAGACAAATCAAATATAATGCACGGAATACTTAACAGAAATAGCCCACAAGTTAGTGTCCAAATATATAGAACATTTTAGAAATTAAACAGAATATGACTTAGCAAACAATACAATATAAATTGCTGCCGGTGTTCAGCAGATATGACATATCCTGATATGCATCTACAATATAAATCAGCAATACACATTTACTATTCCACATACTTGATTTCCAGCTAGAGCATGCATATAGCCAGAAAATTTCACGTTTAAGTAGGAAAGAAAGGATCTACAGGGTGTAATCAACAGTACTTCAGCTTCAAAATACATTTAGCCTCCAAAAAGTGTTTGTTTCATGAACCATGAGTAAGTGTTTGTTTCATAAATCATGAGTACCATAATAATTGTTCTATTACAGAATTTATGGATGGAATATATGGTGATGGAAATGATACATTACATCAGTAATTTTATCAAATCATGATGCTTTAACAGCACATGCTAAATCAACAAGATAAGATATGGACCATGGGCAGAGAAAACATAGATAAAAGTTGCCCCAATTCTACATTGGAATGTATTAGTAACTTATGATTAGGACCTATATATATAAGGCATTTACGCATTATAAGATGGCTTATATTGTACTGGACTTCAGTGATTAGTTGCAAGTACAAATTGAATACATGAATAAAATATTGAAAGGTGAAAATAGGAAAGATGGGTGAATTATACCATGACTCAAATTCTTGATGTGACGAGAATATATCAGGCAAAATGAAGTTCAATAGTGACCAGAGCTCTGCTAGATTATTCTGCAGTGGTGTTCCGGTCAAAAGGAGCTTATTAGCCATTGGTATGCGCTTCAGCTGCCTTAATAATAGACACTTAGAATTTTTCAGCCGATGCCCCTGGAGAAAGAAATATGGAACTGACTTGTAAATACAAAAAAAGGAAAAAAACAACAAAAGGGTGATAATTTAGGGAATATGTTTTCCATCACCTCATCCACAACAACATACTTCCAATTATGGACAGCAAGAAATTTAGCATCAGACATGGCCATCTCATACGAAGTCACTACTATCGGAAAATCAGGGCCAACATTTTTGGGCATAAATTTTCTACGGAGCTCTGCCCGAGCCGCCTTATCTCCATGATATAGGATACTAGCCAGAGATGGAGTAAACCTGAAATCAAGTGTAGTGGCATTAGAACGTCAATGATGTGGACAGTGAACAAGTTAGATGGCTACCTTGAGATTTCATTGACCCAGTTTGAGAGAGTGGACAGAGGAGCAATTATCAAGTATGGACCATGCAAGCCTTTCCCTTTCAGATGAGCAAGAAATCCAATTGTCTGGATAGTCTTCCCAAGGCCCATTTGATCAGCCAGTATTCCATTTAGCCCATTCTGCCACAATGATATAAGCCACTTGACACCCTTTATCTGGTATGACTTCAACTTTCCACCAGTCAATAACGGCACAAGATTGGCCTGCTCTCTTTCCCACCTTTCTTCTTCTGAGAGAGTACAATCTTCCGCAAGACGATCTTCGCGAGACCTTGTAAGCATAGCAGCCACTGCTGTCTTAGCCTTCTTCTGCATAGTGATTTAGTTTTTTTATTGTCAGAACTAATAAAAAACTTAACATAATGTTTGATCGATTAGAACAATTATTTGTTAATATCTTTTCCTTATACACTAATTTGAATATGGCCCTCAGAAATATTTGAGTATAGGTTTCATAATCATATAGCCATTTGATCAGTAGATGCCAACGACTCAAACAAAGCATGCGCCATTATCCTCATATCGTTACTCTTACTGAGAGAATACAAATGGGTTCAAGCCTCAGCCATCTTTAAACAGCCTTTTCAACTAATACTATGTAAGTTTATTGACTACAACAGAACTAGGCCACACCTAAAATGATGAGCAACAGCATCAGATGCTTACTATTAGTGGAATCACGATATGCAGACAGCATGTAGTATTTTAGTAGGGTAGGCATGATATAACCTGATGGTCCAAAAATGCATACGACTCATATAACAAACTACAAAAGATGGATAACAATGTACAAAGCCTGCACTCACATCATTGTACTGCAGCTTTGCTTTCCTCTTCCGGCCACGCCCTTTCTTCTTATCTTCTACCTGTGGCTCTTCAGCTTGAGTTTCAACACTTTCCTGTTTATAACAACCAGGCAACAACACTATCGTCAGCAAAAGAAGCAAAACAGTACAAGAATGAAAAATCATATAAAATGTCTTGTCAAGACAGAAGGATTTTCATACTTCAGCAATTCGATCCATGTTCGTAAGTAGAAACTCCGAATAGAGTTGTGTCTGCGACAGCAGCTCATCTAACTTGTTATACCGTGCCTGAGGATCAAGAGCGAGCCTTGCAGCTGCCTCCCTCTTCCTGGCTTCCTCTTCTTCCTCCGCCTTGCGCCGTGTCTCTTCAAGCTGCTCCTCCTCCTTTTTCATCGCTTCAGTGATGAGGGACACATCGCCGTTCTTGGCCTCCAGGTCAATTGGTAACGAATCCAAGATTCCGTCAGCCGGCTCATCCTTCACAGGATCCAATAGCCGCTCCTCCTCCTTAAGGACGGGGAGCGTGTCACCACCGTTAGCCTCAGACTTGACAGGGGAAGCATCCCAATTCGTGACAGGGCTAGCATCGGATATTGAAAGCGTCCCCATTGTGGAGCAGCCAACCGTTCTGGGACAACTCGCTCACTCACAGTAGGCAAAGAAATCTCCCAGGACAAGCACGTCGTATGTTCAGCTGGGTTCCTGCAAATAAATTCAATGGTGGGAATTAAAAGGGCAATTCCATTTCTGGCAGGTTATGAAATTCGGCATTAACCCAACTCCACAGTAGTTACATAGGGATATTCAGATACACCTAACTAACCTCCCTGCTCATCCTATCACAAAAAACAAACAACTACTGCAATGGGCTATAGCTTTCAATTCTGCACTTATATGCACAGAGATTAAAGGAAGATGCGGCCACCATGCTTGAAGTAACTGCTATTAACACCGAACAGGTGGTGAACTGAAGGAAATATATGTTAATTATTTATTTAAAAAATACAAAACAGATAAATCGAGGACACACAGCAAAAGCACATATGAACAGGAGATTTCAGCGAAAGGTGGGAATTGCATTTTCCTGCACAATACCACCACGCAACGCCCCAACCCCCAGCCATGAAAGACCAAATCCAGCGTTGCCTACCAACACGCGATTGGTCCAACCGGTGAGGAGCTAGGGGGATGCACTCGCTCTCCGTCTAGATTCGGGGGGTTAGGGTTCACAGAGAAACGGGGGGAGCATTTCTGCGGATTCCGAGCGCGAACAAGAGAGGTGGGTGGTAGGGGCGACGGGGGGCGGAGAGCTCGTACCTTAAATACGCCGCCGGCCGGCCGGGCGCCGACCTCCAGCTCCGAGCGCGGCGAGCTAGCGGGTCGGTGAAGTGGTCAGTGAGTGCTCCGCACAAATGGGGAAGGGAATGCGGAAATGGGGGAATGGAGCTTTAGGGTCCGTTTGGAAATGCTTTTTTTTTTTTTTTTTTTGAGAGGGTTAGGGTTTTGTTTGGCCGCGCGGTGCGGTGCGGGCGGGAAAAGAGGCGGGAGATTGCCAGGGGAGAGAGGGCGCGGCGCCAGAGGCAATGGCTGCAGGGAACTGGGCCGCCCTCGGGCCGTCTGGCGGGCATGCAGGCCCGTCTAGTGTCCGGGCCAGAACTTTGGGCCCATTGAATCCGATATTGGGAAGAGAAAAAAGTCTACTTTTGTCCCTCAACTATCGAGAAAGTTCATTTTAGTCCATAAACTTTAAAATCAGATAAAACATGTCCTCTCAACTTTTAAAACAGAACAGATTACGTCCTTTGACGGTTTTAGATGGCAGTATTATTACAATAATAGAGGTTTTGCTACAATGACAGTAATTTTGTTTTTTTCTTTTTTATTAATTTTGGCTGAATACTTAAAAAATTATAGTAAATTATAAAAAATTATAAAATAAAAAATTAAATTTTGTTGGACTTCATAAAAGTAGATTACACTGAATATATAATATGGTATGCTTTATTATAGAGTTTTTGCTATAAATATTTTGTCTTTTCTTTTTTATTTATTTTGGCTCAATCTTTGAAAAATCATGATAAATCATAAAAAATCATAAAATATAAAATTCAATTTTTTTAGGCTCCATATGAGCCGATATACACAGTGAACATATAATATATATACTTTAGTATGAAGTTTTTACTATAGTTTTAGATCTATGCTTTTTCTATAATAATTTGAATAATTCAGAGTTGTAGCTTTTATAACCATTTTGTTGGACTAAAGTATATCATATTATATGTTCACTATGTAGATCTACTCATGTAAAGTCTAACAAAATTTGATTTTTCATTTTATGATTTTTTATTTGCTATGATTTTTCTATGATTGAACCAAAATAAACAACAAAGACAAAGACAAAATATTTATATCAAAAACTTTATACTAAATTATACCATATTATATATTCACTGTGTATATCTACTCATGTAGAGCCCAACAAAATTAGATTTTCTAGTTTATGATTTTTTATAATTTACTATGATTTTTCAAAGATTTGATCAAAATAAATAAAAAAGAAAAAAGAAAACCACTATAAATATAGCAAAACCTTTGTTACTGTAGCAAAATCGTCATCCAAAACTGTCAAGGGACGTAATGTGCACTGTTTTAAAAGTTGAGGGACGTGTTTTGTTTGATTTTGAAGTTGAGAGACCAAAAGTAAACTTTTCTGATAGTTGAGAAACCAAAAATACACTTTTTCCTTGGTAAGATTCTCTTCGGTCTTCGTGGTAACAGAGACAACATTAGCCATCGTCCACCGTTTTCCAAGTACTCTGCTTCTAGTCACCTCATGTTCTCCAGAAATGCATTCTCATTTTGTTTTCTTGAATACGCAAAAGATTTACGCATCTTTGTATTCAAGAAGAAGAATTTTTACATCGTGCACGGCGCGTTTCGAGAGGTGAATGATTTACAATAGTCACCTCATGTTCGCCAAAAATTCATTCTCATTTTGCCCTGAAGGATACAATGTTCTACTAAATACATTGTTTTGGTCATTTTCACCGTGGAAAAGGCACGGACGAAGGTGCGGAGGTACATGTAGTCCCACACCAGAAGACACAATCACTCGAATAAGATTAGAATTCAACTATTTGATAGGAAGAAGGCATAGAAGTAAGAATGAGATTGAAACCACTGCTACCATCTATCTACCCGAACTCTACTACTTTTAGATTTTAAGTATGAGAATGGGATTGAAACACTCCTCATTTTCTTTATCCAGAATACATATTCTATACTATATAGAGCGTAGAATCCACAGTTCTCAGAATGAGACCCTAAGTTCTAGCTATGACACAAAGGATCCCCAGTTTTGCACTTGACCCCGTCCGTACTGCGCCGGTAGTGAATAAACATAGAGGTGCACTGCCGACTTGACCGACGGGCGACGGCGACCGCCCGGGCGGCTGCCGGGTGTAGGTTCACTGGGACATGCATCGTGTTCGTGTACTTGCGTTTGCCGCAAAGAAAGCACGCGCTGCGCCCACCACACGTCCACACCGGCCCCGGCGGAAGAAGGAAGCCTCCCTGAAACCTGAATCGTCGTCGTCGTCATGTACTAGCAGATGACCGGACCGGACCCTCCAGGAGACGCGTGTCGGGGCGGAGCGGCACCCGGAAAGCCCAAAGGGAAGAAGAGGAGGCCAAGCCGAGGCCGGCCGACGGATCCGAATCCGACACCCAGGGAACGCAGCGCCACCGGGTCGTCGTCGTCGACCACAGGTCGGCAATAGGGCGTGTCGACGTCACCACCTCTGTTTCTTTCCGTTCACCACCCAGCTGGTGTTAGCTGTAGGTATGCTTGCAGGCACGCAGCAGAAAAAGGCGATGGAAAAGATCGACGGAATGGAACAGGTGCGGAATGCAGAGTTTTATCAGCTGGGAGTCGGTAACATTCCACAAACAAAACCTCTTTTTTGCTCACTGCCTGTATGTATGTACTGTAAAACGACGTTCAGTGACAATGTCTCTTAACAATTGTTACCCAAACGCACCACGCATATGCCGGAATCGGTGGCTAACAGTGTAAGGGTCCGTGACCCTTAAACTCACCTCTCCAACAACCCACGTATTTATAAAAAAAAACAGCCGAGGCCTCCTCTTCCTTTCCTCCTATCACGAGTCCCCGTCTTCGTCTAGCCGCCGCCGCCTCCTATTCCCTTCGCCGGCGGCGTTGGGCCTCCTCGCCGGCGAGATCCCTCCCCTGCGCGGCCTCCCTCCCTTCGGCGTTCCCTCCTAGATCCGGCGAGGCAGCCAAGCCGGCGGCTCCGGAGGTGCTACCATGGCGAGGTCGCCTCACCGAGCCGCCACTTGCCGGGAATACTCGCGACCCTTCCACGCGACGGCCGACCGCGGCGCTCGGGGCGGAGTGTGTCCGCCGGAGGCTCGCGACGCGCCCTTCCTCGCGACGGCCGACGGCGGCGCTCGGGGCGGAGTGCGCCCGCCGGCTGCTCACGGCGCGGCCTTTCCTCGCGACGGCTGACGTCGGCGCTCGGGGCGGAGTGCGCCCGCCGGCGGCTCGCGGCGTGGCCCTTCCTCGCGACAGCTGACGTCGGCGCTCGGGGCGGAGTGCGCCGGCCGGCGGCTGGCGGCGCGGCCCGTCCTCGTGGCGCGGCCCTTCCTCGCGACGGCTCGTCCTCACGGTGGCGAGGAGCTCGAATACGGGCGCCCAGCGGAGCCACCGCGCCGCCGCAGCCCAGCAGGTGAGCCACCGCGCCACCGCCTTGCATGGTCGGAGCTACAGTTGCTGCCGAATCGAGCGTCACCATGACCGCCGCCGCCCAGCTTTCTCTTCGTCTTCCTCCATCTCTCTCTCCGTCCCTGCCTCATTCACGCGGTCATGATATGGGTGGAGGAGAGAGAAGGATGCATTTATCAATGTCGTATGGGCTGGTAGCCAAAATACGTGCGGTGTTTCGGTCATCTGTTGGAGGCCTGTTTCGGGAGGCAAATGTACTTTGTGAGACCGATTTTGCCGTTTGGGTTCACCGTTGGAGACAGCCTAATATGCGTGCCCCGGTACCGGTAATCGTTGTCGTCCAACAATGCAAACAGCATAGTGTCAGTTTCAGCAGAGCCCTGCTTTTTGTTGGAACTTTTGCGAAGCTTGGATGCAGCGAAAATAGCAGGTTTTTTCAGTGGAAAAAAAACTGCTTTTTTGTTGTTGTTGCACCAGTGCAATCGGATCACATCTTTCGGCGCTAGGTGCGTGAGGTGATCGAAACTGCCTTCGGAGTGCCTCCATGCATCGAGTTCATCTGAACCATCGCATGGCCAAGTAGCTTTTTCCAACCATTGTATATTTGGAGAAGATCGAAATCAAGCAAGGCCAAATCTCCGAAGGGACCAATTCAATAAACCCAAACACTCCATTGGGCAAAGGCTCTAACTAACAAGCTCAAATGATTCCACCCCTTTTCGTAATCAAGGACTAGTTTTAATTTAGTTGACGATATGTAATACATATTTATTTATATATACACACATCGAGAGCAAATAATTAAGAAAACAACTAAAGAACTAGCCTTTCGAGATCGCCTTTCTTCGTCCTTCCTGTCTCCTTCTTCAGCTCGACATCAGCACTTAAGCATCCGCGCAGCGTTGTCTTCCATTCGTCCACGTGGCGAGCGGCCGTGCTCCCGCCGGGTGCCATGGCTCCATCGCGCAACAGGGCACGCGGCAGCTTTTGAGCAGGGCGTCGGATGTAGCCAGGTGTCGAGACACCGTCGACGAAAGCAAAGGCACTAGGGCCTAGGCCACTCCACTCGTATTGGTCGGGATGCGTTCGGTGAGGAAGAAAATCGCAGGTGCAGGGTGCCGTCAGCGTCAGAGTGTCACTGGCTACTGATGGCGAGCCTCCCTCGGCTATATATTTCGGAAGCAGCTCCATCGGCTTCTTCATCCTCGATCTCCCTGTAGTTGGTGACACAAACTGACAACATCGATCGACAACTAGTCATCTATACGGTTGCCGGCGCAAATGCTGTCCCTCGACGAGGCCATGCAGCAGCTCGACTTCGCCGCCGGCCTGCCGCTGCTGCCGGATGACATGGACGCCGTGGACTTTGGCTTCGACGACTTCAATTTCGATTTCCAAGCGACGACGATGGCCGGTGCTGCTGCTGGCGGGTTCCATTCCGACTTGGACACCACCATCACTACGGCGTGCGCTGCTGGCGGAGCTTCGAGCTGCACGTCCCCAGTGGGGGCCGCGTCGGCAACGACGACGCCTTCGGTTGGCATCATCGCCGGCGCGATCGACGACGAGGAGGAGGAGCGGCAGCGGCGGCTGAAGCGCAAGATATCGAACCGGGAGTCGGCGCGTCGGTCGCGCGCGCGGCGGCGGCAGCGTGCGGAGGAACTCGGGCGCGCGGCCGAGACGCTCCGCGCCCAGCGCCGCGCGCTGGCGGCGAGGGCGGGCGCCGCGGCGGCGCGCGCGATGGCGGTGCGCCTCGACAACGCGCGGCTCCAGGCCGAGGCCCGCGCGCTCCGGCGCCGGCTGCGCCACGCGCAGAGGCAGGCCGTTCTGCTGCTCGCGGTGGCACGCGCGCGACTCGCGCGGGCAGCAGTGTTTGACGCGCCGGCACCGCAGCAGGTCGCCGCCGCTAGCGTCGTCGCGGCTGGGACGATGACGACGACGTGGTGACGCCGGGAAAAAGAAATGGGATGGACACGTGTTGTCAATGCTGTCAGTGCTGGATGAGTTTTGCCTCTGGTGCTAAACGGCTTCAGGATTTTTTTTTCCCGATCTTTGTGTCCTGTTGTACTGCTGCCGTGGTGAAATCCAAATAATTGCAGTCTTTTTTTTGTTCTTCTTCTTTTTTTTACAAAGCGATAGGAACAGTTTTAGTGGACGATGGAGTCAAAACTTTTCAGATTGAAGAGGAGCCTTTGGTGTTGCTTACTTGCTTTGGTTGCTGTCTTCTTGGTCGGACCGGACCCCAATCATGTCACAACCTGACAAGTAGACCCGATGGCTGGCTGACGTGGACAAGACTTCACGGCTACGGTTCAACCGACAGCAGAGGAGCGGGATCGGAGGAATAAAGCCAGGCGGTTACGCCGGAGGAGGAGATGAATCATTTATAATTCAATCGTTCCATAGCTAGTTCATATAGATTCTTAGCACAATAATCCGGTGGATAGCCACCTTATATCCAACATTGTTTCCCAATTGCAATAAAATCGGTCAGTTCGTCCCAATTCCACCCTAAATCCCCAAATCCAATTCCCTGGTTCGTTACATTTGGTTTCAGAGCCGATTCGATTTGGGGGAAAAAAATTTTCTCCTAAAATCGGTGCGATCTGGCGCCACCGAAGAAGCCCACCAAGTTCGAGCAAGTGCTGGTGTCGTCCATGGATGATTTGAAGCTGATGTTGGAGTCAATGGCGAAGAAGCTCGACGACGTCGACGACCTGACGAAGCAACTCGACGAGTTTCAGGACTCGATGAAGACCGCCCTCAACAAACTCAACGATCTCCAAGCTTGGCGCACGATTGCGGAGACGTCCATGGGCAACATGATGGAGGAATCCACGCGGGCGAAGGCGCGGTTGCAACAACTGGAGGGGCGAGTTGCGCCGCCACCAGCGCCGCTCCAGGGCGGCGTGCTACCCCAAGCCCTACCGCAGCCTGGTCTGCCTCAACCGCCACCGGTGCCCCGTCCGCCGCCCATCATCATCCCACCGCACCTCGCCTTGGGACCGACGGGGGCGCCACAACTCAACGGAGGATTCGACCTCAACGCCTCCCCGACGTCGGGTTCGACCTCCCAATCGCCCAGCGGGCACTGCTTTCCATAGGATCACCGGGTTGTTTGCGGCGGGGCCCCGAGCGCCCAGCCGCAGCACCCGGTCACGGGTATGCCTTTGATCAATCCTGATCCTGCTTCGCTTTCTCATGATGATGATGTTCATATGCCTCACCACCATGCTCCTACCCCGAAGATGGAATTTCCCAAGTTTAATGGTGATAATCCCAGCTTATGGCGTGATCATTGTGTGATTTATTTCGAGGTCTATCGAATCCACTCGGTGATGAAGACTCGATTAGCGATCCTGAACTTTGAAGGCGCTGCGGCTACCTGGCTGCAGACAGTGGAGAGGCAAGGCCGGATCACTAATTGGGACACGCTCTGTGAACTGGTATTCAGCAAGTATGACAAGGACCAGTATCAGAAACAGCTAAGTCAGTTGGAATCATTGAAGCAGACTGGCTCAGTCACAGAGTATCAGTCCAAATTTGAGAATCTTGCCCATGGTATACTCCTCTATAACCCAAGCTATGATGATGTGTTCTTTGTCAATCGCTTTGTTGCGGGGCTGAAAGAGGAAATTCAAGCAGCAATTAGGTTGCACAGGCCTAAGGATGTGGATACTGCTAGTGTTTTGGCTCTTATGCAGGAAGAGGAACTGAGCAGTACCAGGTCCAGATCATTTGGGAGAACCTTTCACAAACAGGTTCCAGTATCAGGGGACAAGTTGTGCAGGACAAGCCTCATCAAAGTCCAAATCAGATGATAAACTGGCAACACCGAAGCATTATAGAAGGAAGAATGGCTTGTGCTTTAAGTGTGGAGGTAAATGGGGTCCTAATCATACTTGCCCTGATTAGATGCCCTTGCATGTGGTAGAAGAAATGTTGGAAGTCCTGAATATGCATTCAGCTGAGTCTAATGACAGTCAGTCTGAAGAGGAAACAGAAGGAGGCAATGTGATGACAGTGCAACAAGCCCCTACTATCACTCAAGACAAGAAACAAACTCTCAAGCTATTAGCTCACATTGGTAAACAGCAAGTGCTCATCTTAGTGGACTCAGGTAGCATTGGCACCTTTGTGAGTCAGACACTGGTTAATGCACTAAATCTAGCAACTGAAGCTTGTGATCTTGCTACATCCAGAGCTGCTGATGGAGGCCAGCTCAAATGTACTAGAAGGGTGCCCAAGTTAAAGTGGTGGATTCAAGGCCAAACATTCATCTCTGAGGTCAAGGTGCTGGATCTCAAATGTTATGATATGATTGTTGGAGAAGATTAGCTAGAATCCATTAGTCCAATGTGGGTAGACTACAAGACCAAGGCTATGAAGATCACTGCCAATGGTCAGTCTGTAAACCTTCAAGGGGTTCACGACAAGTTGGATTCATGCAAAAAGTTGTCTGCCAAACAACTGAAAGGCCTATTGAAGCATGGAGCTGTATCATGCTGCTTGCAACTAGAAGGAATACCAACTAACACTGACATCTCAAACCAACTACAATACATTTGCAATGTGGAGAAGGATTCGACATCAGTAATCCCTCAGCCTTTACAAGAGCTATTGCTGGAGTATGAGCATCTGTTTCAAACACCATCTGAGTTGCCCCCACAAAGAGTTGCTGATCACCAGATACAACTGATGGCAGGGGCTCAACCTGTCGAAGTGTGGCCATATCATTACTCTCCTATTCAAAAAAATGAGATTAAGGCCCAGGTGCAACAGATGCTAAATAATGGGATAATAAGACACAGTACTAGTGCATTTGCCTCCTCTGTGCTCTTGGTGAGGAAGAAAGATGGCACTTGGCGTTTCCGTGTCGATTGCAGGCATCTCAATGCAATAACTGTCAAAAATAAACATCCAATGCCAGTGGTGGATGAGTTATTAGATGAATTGCATGGAGCTACTGTGTTCACCAAGCTAGATTTCAGTGCTGGTTATCATCAAATCAGAATGGCCACTGGTGATGAAGCCAAAATAGCATTCAGAACACATCAAGGGCTATATGAGTTCTTAGTCATGCCTTTTGGGTTGACAAATGCACCAGCAACCTTCCAAAGCATAATGAATATGATCTTTGCTGAGTTGCTCAGAAAAGGAGTCTTGGTGTTCATGGATGACATCTTAATTTACAGTGCTAATCTGCAAGATCACATGCTGTTGCTCAAAAAGGTGTTTTAGATTTTGGATCATCATAAATTCTTCATCAAGAAATCCAAATGCTACTTTGCCTAGGAGTCAGCTGAATATCTGGGTCATATTATTTCTGATCAGGGTGTTTCTACTGAACTTAGCAAAGTGGAGGTAGTACTATAGTGGCAGTCACCCAAAAACCTAAAGCACCTCAGGGGTTTTCTAGGTTTAACAGGGTACTACAGAAAGTTCATATCCCAATATGGCATGATTGCTAAGCCACTGACAGACCTACTCAAGAAAGGGGTGTAGTTCCTATGGACACCGGTTGCTGAGCAAGCCTTTCAGACTCTGAAGCAGAAGTTGGCTTCAGCCCCAGTGCTGGCAGTCCCAGACTTCAGTAAGCAATTTGTCCTAGAAACTGATGCTTCTGAATATGGAGTGGGAGTTGTGTTAATGCAGGATGCTCACCCCATTGCTTATTGAGTAAGCACTTATGCCCCAGAAATCAAACCTTGTCAGTCTATGAGAAGGAATGCTTGGCAATATTGATGGCTGTTGATAAGTGGAGGCCATACCTACAGCATCAGAAGTTTTTGATCAGAACTGATCACAGGAGTCTGTTATATCATACTGAACAAAGAGTGCAGTCTAATTTGCAACACAAAGCATTAGTCAAGCTCATGGACTTTGTCGGGTTCCTGAATAAGGGGTACTCTTAACCCTCGATTAAGAGAACTAACCCCCGATATCAACAAACCAAATCCATCACAATCATCCCTCACTTAGCGCAAGAAGCCCAATAGCCAAATCATGCTGGGCCAGCCCACAAACGGGCCTTGGTGGACCAAGCCGCTACCTGCTTGATGGGCCCTAGCTCGAAGCAAAGCGGGTCGCTCAAGGGTACCGCTCGACCCACCCCTCGATGACGGAAGTTCGTCCGAGCGAATGGGCGCCCCTCGAGTATAGCACACCCCTCGATCACTGACTCCCAGTACGGATTTCAGGGCATTCAATACGTTCTACCTGCTCCCGCCTAACTTCATGGCTACAGCTACGGTAACATGTGCAGTACGCCATCCAAATTCACCTTTTTACCGCCCATACCCGGGAAATCGGTGGATCGTACTGCACTGTATTGCCATACTGTGCACTGTGCCCCGTTTGGCACCCCCTTGAGACGCATTAATCAACACATTCCCGCATTTCTCGAGACTTGGTCCTATATATATGGGCCTCGACCCCCTTGATCACCCCCTCGAGCTGGACTCCACCATCACCGATCAACATCCCAACAATTCTCGACGTGACAACTATAGGGATCCGCACGCACGAGCATGGGCACCGATCTTTCACCGACCATCAACGGCGTCATCCCACACACGAGAAGGACAACTGACATCTCCCGACGCGACGGCTACAGGGCACACCTCTACAGCGGCACCGACATGATTGGTATCTCCTCCCTTACGTCAGCAACCACGTCTGCCCTAGGTTCATGTACCCCTGAGCCCCTCCTTCGCCTATAAAAGGAGGCGCCCGGCGCTAGTTCAGACAGGTCAAGGGCCATAGAGAGATACCAGAGCCTGAATCGCTGAAGTCTTAGCTCCACTCACTCACTCGCTCGCTTGTATTCACCCCTGTTCAAGCACTTTGGTGCAAGATAATACAAACTCCCCCCGCTGGACGTAGGGCCTTCTATTGCCCGAACCAGGATAAACTCCCTTGTGTTCTTCTTGCATCACAATCCGGATTAGGGAGCACACAAATACAAATTTACTTGTTGGTGCTAGGCCCCCGGGGTCAAAACACCGATAGTTGGCACGCCAGGTAGGGGTACTGCGTGTCACTGACGATTTCCCGCCATTTTTCCAGATGGCCGACTCTACTTCGCCGCTTCCACATGCTATGGTGATCTGGTTTGGGAGCCTGAAGTTCATGTCCCTCGACCATAGCCATGACATGGTCCTACTCTCAGTTGGAGATCCGAGCGGAGGCCGTACCAAGCCCCCACGCACAGCAGGGGCAGCACGCCGGTCTCACCATCATGCCTTCGCGTCTAGGAGGAGATGCGACCGGCGCCGCCGTCACCATCAGCCTGCGTCTGGGTTAGCACCTGCCGAGTTCCCCCCGCTCCTGGTAGGCGATGAGGAGCCCCTTGTTGGGGACATATCTAACCCATACCCAGGGGTGGAGGATGAACCAACAGTGCTCTACAGGAACCCTGATTTCACCTTTGCGATGCGCTCGTCGAGGGAGCCCAGCAAGCTCCACCGGCACGCGCAACCCCGACGCCACCCAACTTGCTGCCACACGGGTTGTTTGGGGCCCGCCATCAGTTCCCATTTGGCCTGGACAACACTGCCAAGTCGTACTCCACCACGATGCGCTCCAACATGAGTGCGTGGGAGGATCACCTAGGAGCCCTCTTGCGCATGACCATGGACTTGGAAATGGTCATACCAGCTTCTGAGGACTTGGGTTTCTCGCGAGCGTCCAGTCCAAGGAATAATACCATTGGTGCATTGCGGCGACAGCTGGAGGAGGAGCAGTGAGGGCGCTTCCCTATCTTCTACTGCGGCGACCCCGACTCTGACTCCAACCACTATGACCCCACCCGTGAGTGCTTCCACATCGACGGCAAAGTCGTGTCGAGTGACGACACCATTGATCCAACAGGCATAGCTGCGGCTGCGGAGAGGCAGGAGGAGCTCTCGTTGCAGTAGACCCGGACGAGCAGCTGCCGGCCACGCCCCAGGACGTGCACCCACATCAGGACGACCAGGATGCTCAGCTAGCCCAAGTACGGGAGATGCGGGCCAAGCTCAATGAGGATCGGGAGCGTTTGCACCAGCTCGAGTGGACCCTCGGGTAGGAGTGACGTCCCCACCCGACGGGAGAGCCCAAGCCAGAGCCCAAGAGGTCAATCGGCTGATCGTCGAAGAAGAGGGGCCCGAGCCCCCTTCCGTCAACCGTTTCCCCTGAGCTAGCCAGAACATTGTCGCGGCCGCCATGCTACTCCACAACATGCTTGCGCTGTCGAGCCCCCAGTCTCGATGGATACGGGACGAGGTCCAGGGCCTCCTCAAAGTTGCGGCCGCGCAGCAAGCCGAGAGCTCGGCCTTGAGACATCGAGGGGCAGCCTTGGGGTGACTGATCAAGCCCTCCCGCGATGACAGGGAGGCCTCAGTCCATCAGGAGGTGTCCCCACAAGCAAAAAAGACCCCCGTACAAGACCGCATCGTCGACAATCGTGCCCCGCAAGACGCGTGCTGAGACATCATCAAAAATCGGCGATGCAAGTACGGGGACACCGAAGATCGGGGTTACAGCGCCCATCGAGGGGGCACTATGATAGCGACGAGGACCACTGGGCCCTAGAGCCGCCAGGCCCATGAGTCTTTAGTAGGGAAATCTACAGCACACCGCTATTGAGCCCTTTTCAGCCCTCCACAAGTGTTGTCAAGTACAATGGCGAAACCAAGCCCGAGCTCTGGCTAGCCAATTTCAGGTTGGCTTGCCAGCTGGGCGGGGCATGAGACGACCGTGCCATCATCCACCAACTTCCCTTGTTCCTATCTGACACCGCTTGAAGATGGCTCAAGGAGCTTCCCCATGACCAGATTCCCAACTGGCTTGAGCTGGTTCGGGTCTTCGAGGGAAACTTCAAGGGGACCTACGTGCGCCCCGGCAACTCCTGGGACCTCCACAACTGCAAACAGCAGCCCGGGGAGTCCCTCTATGACTTTGCCTGACACTTCTCTAAGTAGTGCACCAAGCTCCCACACATCCCTGACCACGACATCATCCTAGCATTCATTTTAGGAACCACCTACAAGGAGCTAGTATGGGAGCTGGGGCGCAACCGCCCTAAAACCGTCAATGAGCTGATGGATGTCGTTGCCAACTATGCAGCTGGAGAAGAGGCGGTTGAGGCCTTCTTTGGCAATGAGAAAGGCCAGGGGAAGGTACAGACAGCCGACGATGAGGGCACGAGAAAGGGCTCCAAGAAGAACATCGAGAAGAAGAAGAAGAACCAACAAGGCAAGAGCGAGGCTGCAGATGATGATCTTGTCGCTGCAGCCAAACGCAAGAGGCCTCGAGGTCCCCTCGAGGGGGCCATCTTCAACAAGATGCTGAAAGAGACCTGCCCTTACCACAAGGGAGGGGCGAGTCACAATCTCAAGGACTACCGCATGCTTAGGAAATACTTCGAGAGCCTGGGAATCAAGAAAGATGACTAGAAAAAGGACAAGGGCAGCGACCAGGGCGACGACAAGGAAGATGATAAGTTCCCTGAAGTCTTCGACTGCTACATGATCTATGGAGGCTCCACGACCCAACTCATGCCCCGACAATGCAAGAGGGAGCATCGAGAGGTCTTCTCCCTCCAAATCTCTACCCCGTAGTACCTCGACTGGTCTGATGCGCCCATCACGTTCGATCGTCATGACCATCCGAATCATGTTGTCAACCCCCAGAGCCTACCCACTCGTCATTGACCCGATCATCATCAACACCCGCCTCTCCAAGGTGTTCATGGACGGGGGCAGCAGCCTCAACATCATCTACCTCAAGACCCTTGACCTCCTGGGAGTCAAGAGGTCACAGCTCCAGCCCAGTACCAGGGGCTTCCATGGAGTCGTACCAGGGAAGAAGGCCCTGCCTGTCGACCGTATCAACCTCCCCGTTTGCTTTGGCACCCCCTTGAACTTTAGGAAGGAGACCCTCACCTTCGAGGTGGTCGGGTTCCATGGCACATACCAAGCCATCATCGATCGTTCCAGATACACACAGTTCATGGCGATCCCAACTACACCTACCTCAAGCTCAAGATGTCGGGACCCAAGGGCGTCATCACCATCGGCTCTTCCTACGAGCACGCATACGACTGCGACGTTGAGTGCGTCAAGAATGGGGAAGCCATCGAGGAGTCCACGAAGCCAACACTGAAGCTTGAGGGCCTCTCCGGTGAGGCACCCGAGCCCAAGCGCCACGCGGGCAGCTTCGAGTTAGCAGAAGACACCAAGAAGATCCCCCTCGACCCGAGCAGCTCCGGCGAGAAGGTGCTGACGATCAGTGCCACCCTCGACAACAAATAGGAAGCAGTGCTGGTCGACTTTCTTTGTGCAAACGCTGACATGTTTGCGTGGAGTCCTTCGGATATGCCGGGCATACCGAGGGATGTCACCGAACATGCCTTGGAGATCCGGGCTGGGTCCAGACCGGTGAAGCAACGCTTGCGCCGCTTCGATGAGGAGAAGCACAGGATCATCAGCGAGGAGGTACACAAGCTTTTGGCAGCTGAGTTCATCAAGGAGGTTCATCATCCTGAGTGGTTAGCTAATCCTGTGTTAGTTAAGAAAAAGAATAGAAAAATGTGGATGTGTGTTGATTATACTAGTTTGAATAAAGCATGTCCTAAAGTTCCATTTCCTTTACCACGCATTGATCAAATTGTCGATTCTACTGTGGGATGTGAAACTTTATCCTTTCTTGATGCTTATTCTGGTTATCATGAAATCAAGATGAAGGAGTCCGATCAGCTCGCGACTTCCTTTATCACCCCTTTTGGCATGTATTGTTACGTTACCATGCCCTTCGGCCTTTGAAACGCCGGGGCAACGTACCAATGATGTATGCTACATGTTTTTGGCAATCATATAGGGAACACAGTCGAGGCCTATGTCGACAACATCGCGGTCAAGTCCAAAAAAGTCAAAAACCTCATCGATGACCTCAAGGTCACGTTCGAGAGCCTCCGGGCCAAGAACATCAAGCTCAACCCCGAGAAGTGTGTCTTTGGTGTGCCTCGAGGCATGCTCTTAGGATACATCGTCTCTCAGTGCGGTATCGAGGCCAACCCCAAGAAAGTCATAGTGGTCAAGCAAAAGGGGTCAAGCATACAGAAGATTACAGGCTGCCTAGCGGCCCTCAGCCGCTTCATCGCGCGCCTTGGAGAAAAAGCCCTGCCACTGTACCGCCTCTTGAAGAAGTCTGAGCATTTTGCCTAGACCCCCGAGGCCAAGGAGGCCCTCTGTAGGCTCAAGAGCATGCTAACCTCCCCTCCAATCCTCATGCTGCCTCAACCTACTACATCGACCGAACCGACCGAGCCGCTCCTCCTCTACGTCGCCGCAACCACCCAGGTGGTTAGCGCGGCCATAGTGGTCAAACGGCAGGAGGAAGAGCACGCACTGCCTGTCCAATAGCCGGTCTACTTCATCAGCAAGGTGCTCTTACAGATGGAGGTCTGCTACTCGTAGATCCAGAAGCTGCTCTACGCTATCGTGCTCACACGCCGCAAGCTCCAGCACTACTTCCTCAGTCACCCGGTTACCGTGGTTTCATCCTTCTCTCTGGGGGAGATCATCCAAAATCGGGAGGCCGCGGGAAGGATCACAAAGTGGTCGGTCAAGCTCATGGGCGAGACCATCACCTACGCGCCGCGCAAAGCTATCAAGTCTCATGTGCTGGCGGACTTCATCGCCGAGTGGACCGACACCCAGCTACCACCGGTGCAGATTCAAACCGAGCTGTGGACGATGTACTTCGACGGGTCGCTCATGAAGACAGGAGCAGGCACATGCTTGCTCTTCATCTCGCCCCTCGGAGTCCACATGTGCTACATCATTCGCATCCACTTTGCCGCCTCCAACAACATCGCAAAGTATGAGGCCCTTGTCAATGGTCTACGAATCACCCTCGAGCTCGGGGTCCGACGCCTCGACGTTCGGGGTGACTCGCAACTTGTCATCGACCAAGTGATGAAGGCCTCGAGCTGCCACGACCCCAAGATGGAAGCCTACTGCAATGAGGTGCGCAAGTTGGAAGACAAATTCCACGGACTCGAGCTCAACCACATCGCTCGACGCTACAACGAAGCTGCGGACGAGCTCGCCAAAATCGCGTCCACTCGAGGCACCATTCCGCTAGACGTCTTCTCGAGGGATCTCCTCAAGCCCTCCATTGACTTGGGCTCAGGGGCTGGTACTGCGGCGTCGACGCTCAATGCCCCGGCCATGACTGAGGCCCCCTCGACTGGGGCTGAGGTCATGGAAATCGAGGGGCCACCTCCTCTGCCAGGCACACCTTCAGACTGGCGGACTCCCTTCCTTGAATGCCTTATCCGAGGGGAGCTCCCAGAAGATCGAACTGAAGCTCAGCGGATCACTCGACGGGCCAAGTCCTACATCATATACGACGACAACAAGGAGCTCTATCGGCGAAGCCCATCGGGGTCCTCCAGCGCTGTGTCACCATCGAGGAAGGCAGGAAGCTCCTCAAGGATATACACTCGAGGGCTTGCGGCCACCATGCTGCTCTAAGGACGCTCATCGGCAATGCCTTCAGGCAAGGCTTCTACTGGCCAACTGCTGTCTCCGACGCCATCAACATCATCCACTCATGCAAGGGATGCCAGTTCTACGCCAAGCAAACGCACCTCCCGGCTCATGCCCTGCAGATGATCCCCATTACTTGGCCGTTTGCAGTCTGGGGGCTCGATCTTGTAGGGTCCCTCAAAAAGACGATCGAGGGTTACACACATCTACTCGTAGCCGTTGACAAGTTCACCAAGTGGATCGAAGCCCGATCCATTGGCAACATCCGCTCCGAGCGAGCGGTCGAATTCTTCACTGACATCATCCATCGCTTCGGGGTCCCAAATGTCACCATCATGGACAATGGCACATAGTTCACCGACAAGAAGTTCTTGGACTTTTGCGACCATCACCACATCTGTGTGAATTGGTCTGCGGTCGCCCACCCTTGAACTAACGGCTAGGTCGAGCGAGCCAACGGCATGATTTTGCAGGGCCTCAAGCCGAGGATCTTCAACTGCCTCAACAAGTACGGGAAGAAATGGGCCGCAGAGCTGCCCTCGGTCCTATGGAGCCTAAGGATGACACCAAGCCAAGCCACGGGGTTCATCCCATTCTTCTTGGTCTACGGGTCCAAGGCTGTCCTCCCCGCCGACCTGAAGTATGGATCCCCTCGACTGAAGGCCTACAACGAATAGACAAATGAGGAGGCCCTTGAGAACATAGTCGACCAGCTCGAGGAGGCCCACAACATGGCCCTCCTCCATTCTGTGAGATATCAGCAAAAGCTTCGACGCTACCATGACAAGCAAGTGCGCAAGAGGGACCTCCAAGTCGGCGATCTTGTCCTCCGTCGATGGCAGAGCAACAAGGAGCGCCATAAGTTGACTCCACCATAGGAAGGCCCATACACCATAGCTGAGGTGCTGAAACCTGGAACATACAAGCTCACGAACAACAAGGGCGAAACCTTCACCAACACTTGGAACATTGAACAACTATGTCGCTTTTACCCCTAGGGCCTCGAGGCTTCATACATTTCTTGTATTATGTACACTTACCGCATCATGAATGAATAAAAAGCTTTCGACTTCAGCACTTTTATCTGTTCATAAAACAAAGGTAGCCTCGACTCTGCTTCGTCAGAGTCGATACTCCCTCGGGGGCTAACGGGGGACCCCCCTAAGTTCCCAAAAAAACCCGAATGATTTTTCAAAAACTCGACGCTACTTCCCTCTTTTACGCCTCAAACACGCTTCGTGACTAAGTAAAAAACACCTTGAACTCCCTAAGGGTCGTGGGCCGTCGAGCCGGGGCTCTCCTATGCATCCGCGCGGGGGTACAAACAGAGGGCCACACCGTCTGAGTGTAGAAGTTCTCTACAAGATCATCCTTATTTGACGGCTAGAGTCCAATTTGCACCACATGGGTCTTCAGAAGACGTGTTGCTTATGGATAAGTTTCCTGCAATGGCATCAATATACTGCGAGGAGCAACATTTGCATACAATATTTACCTTGGGACATCTTGAGGAGATCATGCTACCAAAAGCAATAGATTACTTCTGCCAGAATGAGGAAGCTCAAGACTACCAAATCCTTTGGAGGTCTAGGCATGGCACAGCATACATTCTGGTCGAGAGAGCAAGGATCTTCATGCCAAGCACATGACCAACATTTCATGGAGCTAAGAGAAGGAAGCTGTTGCAAGGACTGGTCGAGAGAACACCTTGTACCCCCGCTCGCTCCTCCCTCGAGGGGTACGAGTTTGTGTCAAAAACTTAGTCAAAAAGTAAATTCAGGCAGAAAAGGATCAAGATAAGCTAGAGATAAAAACATCTAAAAGCATTATGATAAATGCATCAAGTGTTTTAAGGCCCCCAAGGCCACGATACCACAACATCACAAAAACTAATTCATTTTACATGGGCCTTCATGCCCGGATATGGCTCACAGGCCCTAAGGATCATCGCCACCGTCACCTTCTTCACCGGCATCTCCCGTGTCTTCAGGAGGAAGGACCTTAGCCTTGAACAGCTTCGCCAGCTTCTCCACCGGCTCCTCGGCTTTGTCGATCAAGCCTCGGCATCGCTCCTCGTTCTTCACGTCCATCTTGGTAATGTCGGAGATGAAGCCGTGGGCAACGACCTTCATGTCATAGGTGAAGCCGGAGTAGACCACCGCCATTGCCCGCTTCACGCCGATGTGGAGTGCTTCTCGGACACGGTCCCTCAAGGTGGACCCAAGGAGGTAGAGCCGGTTGATGAGCGCGGCCCCAGACACCTCCTCTCTAGCCTCCTCGATGAGCCTGACCTCCCAGGAGTCGCAAAGTCAGCTGATCGCGACGCGAAACCTGTCAATCACCCCCCTCTCGACCAAAAGGCCCTCCTGCAGTGCCTTGGCGGCGGTCTGGACGGAGAGCAGGTCAGACTCGAGGCTTAAAGGACAAACAAAAGTTTAGCAAAGCGCATGAAGACAAGGAACTCAAAAACCAAGCAGGATAACTTACTAGTGCAGTGGGTGTTGAGGACTTCGCGGTCGTCCTTCGCATTGTCACGTTCCTTCAGGGCCTCATCCCGCTCTTGTTGGGCCTCCTTGAAGGTGCGAATTGCCTCCGTCCTCTCAACCCACAAGGTCTCGAGAGCCTGGCCGGCTAGGATGACAAATTGCTCCTTCTCTTGAAGGGTCTCCTTCATCATGTTGAGCTCAGCGGCAAGCCTGTCGGCGCGGGGCTTCTCCTCCCCAACCGAGACATTGAGAGCGTCGCGTGCCTCAGAGACTTGGGCAACATCAGTCTTGAGCCTCTTGATGCACTCTGTGGCATCTCAAGCCTCCCCCTCAAGCACCTCAATGCGCTCGAGGGCCCTCCGTGCCTCCTCCTGGGCCCTCCAGAGCTCCTCTGTGGCCTGAACGGCCTCCCCTCAAGCCGTGACGGCCTCCTCCTTGATCGCGGCAGCATACTCTTTGACCTGGGTGGTCTCACTCTGAGCCATGATGACCTCCTCCTTGGCCAAAGCAGCATCTTCCTTGGCCCGAGCAGCTTTCCCTCAAGCTTCCTCGACGTCCTCCTTAGCTTTGGCGGCCTCCTCCTTCGCCCGCCTCGCCTCCTCCTAGAGCTGGGCCACCCTATCCTGTGCGGACCGACCGGCCTCGAGCTGGCACAACACTTCCTCCTGAATATTGTGAGTCGTATTGAGGAAGTATGACTTTGAGTGGGAGCGCCTCCTCACGTCCTAGAAATAAGAAACAGAAGGTCAGTCGCCGGTCAAGGAAGAACCAAAATTGAACAGATTCGGAGAGACGCTTACCGCAATACCTCGATCAAGGTCCTCGATGACGATCTCTGAGGCTAGCTTCAATGCGTGTGCTAGCCACTCCCGATTCTCCTCTATGTTCTCCCAGCGCTCCACTTCCTTCAGATCATCCACACAAACTGTGGGCACGTTGGGATCGTGAGGTTCTCGGAGCATGAGATGCTCCTGGTCCTAATGCAGGAGGGATACAGTGAGCCTCGCCCACACCGCAGACCTGACGCTCTCCACCGCCTCGCGTGAGCCACCATAGCGCTCCACCCGGTCGGCCAAGGTGGGGAACATCGACTCGGTGTTGATGCCTCCCGGCCCAAGATTGGGAGCAGACCACCTTGACGGACCGGAGGCCCCTTGAGTGGCAGTCGTCCCGATGATTAGAAGGGCCTCCTCCTCCTCTCCCTCCCACCGGTGTAGAGGGGCTCAATTCGTTTCCTCCGGCCGTCGTTGTGGTGAGCTCGAGGCCTCCGGCGTGCCTAGTGGTTGCAGGGGCTGGCTCAAGGCGGCCACGGGCATCTCCTGAGGCAGCGGGGGGCTCAAGGCCGTCGCCTCCCCCAGCACCACATCCTGTCAAGCCGGCTGGTCGGACATCACTGTGTCCTCCGGCTGGCTCGAGGCGGTCTGCTCCCCCTCCGCCTGTGCCTGCGGAAGGCGTAGGACCATCGACATGCTCCACGCCATGCTGATCCAGTAGCTCGTCCAGGGTAATCATGGCCTCCCATTGTTGCGGGACGCTCGAGACCATCGGCACCACCAGCGGCTTGACCCGCCACTGAGTCGGCGAATCCAGGGCCGCCGTGTTCTCCGACGGCATCTGCTGCTGTTGTTGCTGCTGCTACTGCTGTTGCTGTTGCTCCTGCTGCTATTGTCGCTGCTGCTACTGCAGTGTTTGCTCCAGTTGGCTCGAGGCCAGCCCCTCCTCCCCAAGCCACTGCTGTGACTCCAACTCCTCCTGCTGCTTCCGCAACCACTCCTCCTCCTCTTTCCTTTGTAGATCTTCCTGCTCCTGCTTGTGCCGCACCTCCACCTCATGCTGCCCCTCAGGCTACGGCTTTCGCTCCTTCGCGGGTGGAGACTGAGTAGTGGCCTCCTCGTCCTCGAGGACGATGGGAGCACTCTCTGTCCCCGGCTCACGACCCTCGGGGGCTCCCTCCTCGAGCAAGGCGGCGGAGATTTCTTCCTGGCCTAGGACGAGGGCCGCAGGTGTCGGGGCCAGGATGGCGCTCCCGCTCTATGGCGCCTAGACGAGTGCGGGGGCTGCAGACATTGGTGCCAGGGCAGCGCTCCCGACCTCTTGCATCTACTCCAATTCAGAGCCACTCCCCATCACGGCCCCCGGACCGCTCGACCCTGCAGCAAGAGCAGAGCCCATCAACTTGCCTCGGGCCATAGCCGCGTGGGCTTGAGATAGACATGCCGCCTCCCATGGTGGCAAGGACCTCAAGGTCGCACCTGTTGCCACGGCCACCATCCTCGTAGCCATGTCCACCTTAAGCTGCTTTGCTGGCAAAGGGTTCGCCTCCTCAATATGGTGCTTAGGCCTGAATAAAGAGGAAATGAGCAAGAATGGTTAATGGATCCACTAATCGGGGAAATGAGAAAGGGATCTTAAAATGGTAAAGGCTTACCCGAGTGGGATGAAGACCCTCTAGGATCCCCTCGAGCTACCAGGGGGCCTCGAGCCTCCACTTGAAGCCAAACCCCTCCCCGAGCTAGGGCCGCCTGAGGCCGCTGACGGCGTCACCGCGCCTTCCTGCTCTGACGAGGCCGCGTGGCCCCGAGTCCATGCCCCTTGTGGCCCTGACTGGGACCGGGTCTCTTGGGTCGAGGTGGGTGGAGTCCTACCACGCGTACGATGGGAGGATGACCCTCCAAGCGAGGCGAAATTGGCGGACCACTCCTCTCGATGGACCCCAAGGCCGCCCACGACGGTTGGTAAGCGGGCTGCTCCGGGACATCCCCCTGCACCGAAAATTTATCAGCGCGAGAGGAACAAGATAGATGGGGCTCGAGGTGCCCTGCTACCCCCTCATCATCATCATCATCATCATCTTCCTCCTCATCTTCCTCGAAGGGAGACTCCTCCTCAGGGAGCCCATCGCGCCTTTGCTTCACGCGATGCTTTTCGCGCTCTTCACGCTCGGGAATCTTCTTCTTCTTCTTCTTCTTCTTATTCTTCTTCTTATTCTTCTTCTTCTTCTTCTCCTCGTCCTTTCCTTTCTTTTGTTGTTGAGCAGTGAAGCGTCTCACCTATCGGTCGGGGTCATCCTCCCTCACCGGGGGCCTCAACGCCCGGCAATCGATCCTTCCCTGCACGACAACATTCAAATATAACAATGAAGGAGAGGAAGAGGGGTGGAGTAAAATTCAAAGGACGTGACTCGAGGCACTCACCAGGTTGAGATGGCCCTCACTGGGCCGCATGGGGATGCGATCGATGTGCCCTGCCTTGAAGGCGCCAGCGACCGTCCCTCACACCCGCGACACGATCTCCTCGACATGCAGCTCCTCGGCGGCCATGTGACACCTCTCGAGCCTCTCAGGCGCCACCACGGGCACCATCTCATCCAACCGCAGTGGGCACTCCATCAAAGGAAGCACCCTTCAGCTATGGAAGGGCGAGACGACGATCGCCGCTGTCAAGCTCGCCTGTCAAAGAGTCCGCAGTGCAGTGACGAGAGGCCTCAGCCGAGGCTGCAACTCTAAGACCACGTCGTGCGACCAGTGGTCCAGGCGCGTGGTAATGAGGTGCCTCATGTAGGACGGGAAGTACCCCTCATCGTTGCGAAGGTAGAACCATAGCTCATCCCACCGAGCGTGGTTGGACGGCCCGGTGGAGATGTACTCACGTGGCTCCACTGACTTGTCGGTCTTCAGCGCAAGGTTGAGGCAGCCCGCACGGACGATCCGCCTCATGCCCTGCTCCACCGGGGCGGTGAAGAACTCCCCCTTGTAGAGGTGAATCAACAACTCCCAGTGAGGCTCCACCCCCAGGTACCCCTCGCAGACGATCGCAAAGATGGCGGCGTTGGAGATGGCGTTGGGGGAGAAGTGCTAGAGCTTGACCTTGTAGTAGTGGAGTAGCGCCCGCATGAATCGACTCAGGGACGATCCAAGCCCGTGTCGGTGGAACTTGATAAAGCTCATGACATAGCCATCCGGCGGGTTCGGCTCCCGATCCTCCTGCGACGGCGCCATCCACTCTGGCCGATCCGCTGAGGTGATGGGGCAAAGGAGCCCCTCCCCACCAGCTCCAACAGCCTCCGCTTCATCACAGTCGATGGACGCCAGACCTCCGGAGGAAGATATGTGGGCGCCATGGAGGTGGCGATGGCGCAAATTTGCTCGGCGGACACGGCGGTGGCGGTGGCGCGGATTTGCTCGGTGGACGGGCGACCGGGAAGATTCCCAATCGCGATCACTCTCACTAATCCCTCTTCTCTATCGCTTGCAGGCAGGGATTTACAAGCTCTAGCGATGACAGCGAAATCGCAATGGCGAGAATGGAAATGGACAGCACCCCACCTTCCCCGAATTTATACTCAGGGGAAGAGCAACGGGCGGATCCGACGGTGGGAAAAGGTAATCCCCGCATTAAATGCGCACAACTAACCACCCTCTCGATTTTCGTAGCAGGACACGCGCCATTCGTCGGGCCCCTAACCGTTACCTGGGTCCACCACGACCGTGACGCTTCAGCTCACACCTCAAAAGATGTGCCCAATGGGTGGGAGCGCAACGACTATCCACCGACAAAGTCTTCCACGAGAAGGAAAATAGGCCCGGCCCCGCGGCAAGCCTCGAGGGAGCGAAGGCTGACCCACGGAGGGTTCGACAGCCCCCCTCGAGCACCCGAGTCAGGGATGACCAGGGGGAGCCAACACGAGGCCCTGCTCAAGAACAAAATCTCGAGGGCCCCCTCGGACATGTCCAAGGTAAAATGCCAAGGAGCATTACGGAATCCCCTCGAAGGGAGGCGTCGAGCCACTGAGTCCCACCGAACAGAATCAGTATCCGTATGTCCGTGCATTTGCTGTAATGAGGATGCCTCAGGGCACTAGTCGACCCCTATTGAAGGGGGCACGAATCCCCACTTGGACTTCCTGCTATCAGCTCGTTGAGGACTTTGAGACTCGCCCAATCGAGGGTAGTACGATGCTTCTCGCCTCACATCCGATCGAAAGGACTCATGAGATGAACACCGAAGCTAGCAATGCCCTAGCCATATGAGGCTCGGGGGCTCAGCTGTGCCCGGCACCCCTCGACAGAAGAGGGTCGAATACACCTGGGGGCTCGATGGCTCGAAACACCCCTCGATAAGACAATACGACTCCAGTTCATGTTATCCTAACATTTTAAGGATGCCAACTACACCCAACTGGACAAGCAGCTCTCAACAAAGGATAAATAAAGCCCTCGAAGGAGTCCCCTTACTATCGACAAAGGACAAATAAAGCCCTCACGCGTCCCCCACGAAAAGTCATGAACCACGCCTCACTCTCGACTTATGACCCCCAGCACGAGTGCTAGCACTCACGCAGGGGCTCAGGGGCTACCCCCGAAGGGTATGCTCACGCGCACCCTTCGAAAAAACCACGAGCGACACCTCGGCTATGATTTAAGACCCTCCGCATGACTGCCAGCATTCACGTGAAGGCTCGGGGGATACTGTCGGGTACCTGAATAAGGGAACCCTCGATTAAGAGGACTAACCCCTGATATCAACAAACCAAATCCATCACAATCATCCCTCACGTAGCGCAAGAAGCCAAATAGCCAAGTCATGCTGGGCTGGCCCACGAACGGGCCTCGGTGGACGAAGCCGCTACCTGATCGACGGGCCCCAGCTCGAGGCAAAGCGGGTCGCTCAAGGGTACTGCTCGACCACCCCTCGATGACAGAAGTTCGTCCGAGCGAATGGGCGCCCCTCGAGTACAGCACACCCCTCGATCACCGACTCCCAATACGGATTTCTGGGCATTCAATACATTTTACCTACTCCCGCCTAACTTCATGGCTACAACTACGGTAACAGTGTGTAGTACACCAGTCAAATCTGCCTTTTTACCGCCCATACCCGGGAAATCGACAGATTGTACTGCACTGTATCGCCATACCATGCACTGTGCCCCGTTCGGCACCCCCTCGAGACGCATTAATCAACACATTCCCCGCATTTTTCGAGACTTCGTCCGATCTATACGGGCCTCGACCCCCTCGATCACCCCCTCAAGCCGGACTCCACCATCACCGGTCAACACCCCAACAACTCTCGACGCGACAGCTATAGGGATCTGCACACACAGGCATGGGCGCCGGTCTTTCACCGACCATCAACGGCGTCATCCCACGCATGAGAAGGACGATCGACATCTCCCGACGCGACGGCTACAGGGCACGCCATGCCCAATGCACGCCTCTACAGCGGCGCCGACATGATCGACATCTCCTCCCCGATGTCAGCAACCACGTCCGCCCTAGGTTCATGTACCCCTGAGCCCCTCCTTCGCCTATAAAAGGAGGCGCCCAGCGCTAGTTCGGACAGGTCAAGGGCCATAGAGAGCTACCAGAGCCCGAATCGCTGAAGTCTTAGCTCCACTCACTCACTCGCTCGCTTGTATTCACCCCTATACAAGCACTTCAGTGCAAGATAATACAAACTCTCCCCCCGCTGGACGTAGGGCCTTCTATTGCCCGAACCAGGATAAACCCCCTTGTGTTCTTCTTGCATCATCATTCAAATTAGGGAGCACGTAAATACAAATTTACTTGTTGGTGCTAGGCCCCCGGGGTTGAAACACCGACAGACTTGGACTACTCAATTCAGTATAAGCAGGGCATACATAATTCTATAGCTGATGCCCTCTCCAGGAATGATTCTGCCTCTGAGGTTCTAGGTGTCTCTGAATGTGTACCTTCCTGGCTGTAGAAATTAAAGGACAGCTATAAAAATCAGCCTGAAGATAAGGAGCTATTAACTGAACTCAGTTTGTCTGGTCAAAACAACAAGGGCTTTGCCCTAGTGGATGGAATAATCAGGTACCATGGGAGAGTTTGGGTAGGATCCAACAAATTGGCTCAACAACATATTCTATAAGCCTTGCATAATAGTGGCATTGGGGGTCATTCTGGTGTTGCTGCTACTTATGGCAGAGTTAAGTCCATGTTTGCTTGGCCACACTTGAAACAGACAGTACAAGACTTCGTTCAGCAATGTACCATCTGTCAACAAGCAAAAAGTGAACACATCAGATTACCTAGCCTTCTTCAGCCATTGCCAGTGCCTGAACAAGCTTGGGAGGTAGCAAGTATGGACTTTGTGGAGGGCCTTCCACCTTCTGATAGGTACAATGCATCCTTGGTGGTGATTGACAAGTTTTCTAAGTATGGACATTTCATACCTATTCACCATCCATATACTGCTCTGTCTATTGCTCAAGTCTTCATGGCTAATGTTTACAAATTGCATGGCCTGCCCAAAGCACTACTTACCAGACAGAGATGCTGTGTTTACCAGCAAGTTATGGCAAGAGTTGATTACATTATCTGACACAAAGTTGCTTATGACATCATCTTATCACCCTCAGATTGATGGCCAAACTGAGAGGCTGAAACAGTGTCTGGAAGGATTTTTGAGATGCATGATTCACTCTTGTCCAAGGCAATGGCATAAATGGATCTCAGCTGCTGAATTTTGGTATAATACTACATATCATTCAGCTTTGGGTAGAACTCCATTTGAAGTAATGTATGGGCAAACACCAAGACAGTTGGGGATTGTCAACCTGAGTGCTTGCACTATTCCTGATCTGGAAACTTGGCTGACTGAAAGAAATCTGCTCAACAGGCTGGTTCAGCAACACTTGCTTTGAGCTCAGTAGAGAATGAAGGTTCAGGCAGACAAACACAGATCAGAACGAACTTTTCAAGTGGGAGATAAAGTTTACATGAAGCTTCAACCTTATGTGCAGTCCTCAGTGGCTCATCGCAGCAACAAGAAACTGTCATTCAAGTATTATGGTCCATACACAATTCTTCAGAAGATTGGTGAAGTGGCTTATAAGCTTGATCTGCCGTCTGATTGCCGAATTCACAATGTGTTGCATGTCTCATAGCTGAAGAAGCATGTTCCACCTGAGTCAGGAGTATCTGAGGACCTTACATCGGTGGCTGTTGATCCTGCATTCATCCTACCACCAGAAAAGATCCTCGACACAAGACTAACAAAGAAAGGATCCAACATGGTGGAACAATTGTTGATCAAATGGGCTACATTACCTGAAGATATGGCCACTTGGGAAGATGCAGTAGATATGAAGCTGCAATTTGGTGAACATTTGATCCGCATGAGGTCATGCTGAATTTTAAGGGGGAGGGAATGTCACAACCTGACAAGTGGACCCGATGGCTGGCTGACGTGGACAAGACTTCACGGCTACGGTTCAACCGAAAGCAGAGGAGCAGGAGCGAAGGAATAAAGCCAGGCGGTTACGCCGGAGGAGGAGATGAATCATTTGTAATTCAATCGTTCCATAGCTAGTTCATATAGATTCTTAGCACAATAATCCAGTGGATAGCCACCTTGTATCCAACATTGTCTCTTAATTGCAATAAAATCGGTCAGTTCGTCCCAATTCCACCTTAAATCCCTAAATCCAATTCCCTGGTTCGTTACAAATCAGCACTAGGACCCAGAGGCACCAAGCAAATTGTATCAGGTGACAGCCCCTAGAATCAGAGGAGTGCATCAGACCCATTCTGATTGTGATTGTTGGGTCTCAGTTCCGAACAAAGTTTCAGTGTCAGTGTCAGTGTCACTGTCAGGTTTAGGTCCAGAACGGGTGCCATTGCCATCGTCCGTCGACGAACGATCCAAGTGCCTGACTATGAACGCCGCGTCGACGCCCGGCATAGAGGTGCAGCAACTGGCTTCGATTTCGCCGCGACCAAGTGCCGGTGCCGGGCAGCGGGCGGAGCAGCTCCATCCAGGCCACGGCGTAGGCGTCTCTCGGAGGGACCGGGACGCGCTGGACCGCTGGTGGCAAGGTTCCATGCCCAGAGCCAGAGGAAGGCCGCCGTGGCATTTGGGCCGTATATCGTTTACAATTCCAAAAGAAAAAAAGAGATAGACCAAATTCGTTCGTGCTGTAAAAATCGAGCCCAACCTTCCAGAAGGCCGGCCAACCACTTTCCTTCTACTACGGACCATGGGCCGCGGCCCAGAACACAGGCTAGGGTTTCATTCGCCCGCCACTCGGTCCCTCGACCCCAATATAAAGAGATCCCGGCGCCTCATCCCCAACACCGCTTCCCCGCCGCTCGTCGTTCCTCCTGCTCCTGCCAGCTTCGTTCGATCTGCCGCTGCCCTCTTCTATCTCAAAGCCTTGCTGTTTTTTCTTGTGTTTCTTCCCTCGCTGCTGTTTATGGCTCCTCGGTGATGCGTGATTTTTGGTGTCGTTGTTATCGGGGAGCACTGTCCCAAAGGCCGGCCGCCGTTCGCCGTCGGCGGATCCCGGTCTCCTTATGGAAGCTCCCAAGACGCAATTCGGTGGCGCTTTAGAGCCCTCGTCCGTTTGATACGCAGTCGGATGCCGGGTTACGCTCGCCTCCAAATCTCACCCTCATTTTGGTTTACCCGCCCCTGCTTTTCCTCAAATCTGGATGGATTTTGCTGGTTTTTCTTCTACATTTATTGAAGATTCATCTTCCAGGTTTTGAGAAATCATTATCGCTTTCGTCGACTTGTTTTCGAAATTATTAAATTTTTTTTGAGATGTTCGGTGCAGTGATTATAAAAACATTCCTCGTCCTGATGGGAGGTCCCCCGTGATCGACTCCTATACACCCATAGAATCTGAGCACCCAGACGACATTCTCCAACTTTTTTTTTAATTTTTTTTTACATTGGATTTCTATGCTTTTTTAGTTTTAGTATTTTTTTGGTTAATTTAAAAGGGGTTTTGGTTGGTTTGGATTACTGGGATCAAAGTGACCAATGAATGGGCCGTGAACGCTGTCCATTTAAGAAAGGGCGAACTGATAAATAATCTTCAAAGACTGTTAAGTACGTGTATTTTTAAATGTAAAAGATTCACTTTTAACTTTGTTATTTTAAAACATGTATATTAGCTTAATTTGGCAGCACTAATGTGATTTTAAATAAAAAAACCTGATTTACGAAGGAGGAACCGATTTTCAGGCGCACTTTGCTTGTTCAGCATATACGTTGGGCTTTGGCCCACTCCTATGCTTGCGGTGTACATGTTTGGGCTTTGGCCCATTCTATGCATGCGGTGAACACGTTGGGCCGAGTGGCCTTTTGGTCAATTAGTCTTGGTGCTGCCACGGTAGGGAGCACGAACGAGAAAATGAAACCTACCACATCCTACCAGGGACTTCTTGTTTTGCATGCTAGAATTCAGAGCAAATGAGTGCTTGGGTTTCAGGATGCCAGCTGATTATACAAGACTCAGATATCAGCTTGTAGACAGAGAGTTAGCAATTCTGAAGAAAGTGTGATCCTACCCCTCAGGTATAAGTTTGCAGAGTTAGCAATTCTGAAGATTGTGTGATCCAACCTTCCATTGCTCTTTGCTGTGTACTGTGATCCACCGCCAGATAGGACAGAGCAAGTAAAGATTGTGTGAGCAAATAAAATGTTGCTATATTCCAAATGATCAGGCATTGTTAAGAAATAAAACACAGATTGTCTGCATGATGAAAGAACCCAAGTTTAAAATTGCACGTTTGGTTATCAAATTATCTATAACTTCTACTTTATTATTATTAATACAATATAAATACGGCAATTTTCTTGCTGGTTCTTCAAAATAACTCACATTTCATCTCGATATATGGCAGGGCTTATTTACCTATCTCGTCATCTCTAGATTCTGAAAAATCTCTAGATTCTGAATAATTTGATGCCAGATAATCATCTAGTGAGAGTGAGATCAATGCATGCATCTGCATCGTAGGAATTTTGTTAGGAATTTAGCTACATAATGTTTGCAGCGTGCCAGAACTAAACTAGTGGCTGATAGTAAAACACAAGCAGAACAAACGATCATAGCATGATGTTACATTTTCCTCTTATGATATAAATATTGTAGATAGCAAATCTCCTGTACGCGCAATTTATCTTACAAATTCCACTGCCAAGATTGACCGAGTATATGCTTCAACTCCCAGTAGATGGCACGGCAGGGGATTAAAATTCATGTTAACCACCACACTTTTAACCGAACATGTAAACCACTTGTCGACGTCAACCAAACACAACACTGAATGTAAATGTTCAATATTCAGTAAAGGCAGAGACTCCACACACTGAATGGACATTAACCAAACAGCAATTGAACACTGAAATGAGCCTTACTCTAGCGAAATACATCTTCCTGTTTCTATTGACCAGAAATACATCTTCCTCAGTCGTGCGGTTCATTTTCATTCTACAATTTTTGTTCTGAAATCAGGGCTACCTGATAGGATGAATTTTGGCTCCACCCAAGACCCAGACAATACAAAATACACAGCCCTGAATGAATCAAAGTGAATTGCCCCACTCGTGCTTGAACCTACTCAACAGAAAATAAAGGATTTGATAGCTACAAAAAGCCACCACCAACAGACTTGTGATAGATAATCCATTTCACAAAGGTCTTCCTCTTGAGAGGCACATCAGACATTAGGGAGCCCCATCAGTGATGAGTGATGACAGCCTACCACGATCTGAAAAGATACCATGCAGAAAAATCAAAGCTAACATTCCAGTAGCATTCAGTTTAGTACTAAATACTAGTCCAACTACCAGGGGTTTAGGGGCATTCAAAATCAGATGCCTGGGTACACAGCTTGCACCAGGCAATGATGCCCGGAAAACCAAGCAACAGCCCCTACCGAACTGAACTCTATATGTGACCTTCAGATATGGCAGAAAAATAAAAGGCATGATTCTGAAATAGGAAAATATGAAACTAAGTAACTGTATAATAGGATATCAAGCAGATTTATATTTCATTTTTGTTTTACTAATGCAGCCAACAGAAAAGTAAGATCTCAGAAATAAAAAAATTAAGGTCAGTTTCTGATGCCTTGTATTCAGTTTGCACTAGCACACAAATATGGCCGTGGCCATCCCTTTGTCTGAAGAAACAACTATTAATTGCAATATGACTTTGTTTGCAAACCAGAATCAACAAATTAAGGAAACACATGGACACAGTAAATAAAAGCCAGGCAATGAATAAGTAGGTTGCTCTAGTATTTAGCAATAGCCTAGAAACTACTAAATCCTTCATCAAATACATAAACTGTTAGATGATGTTCTTCAATCTACTTACAAATGATAAATGTTTTATGGTCAAATGAAATTATGACTCAGATTTTTATAATGGTTTGTTCAAATAATCTAACACAGCGACATTGTACTTGACAGCCCTCCTGAAGATGAGACCCACAGTGAATGTGAACCTCGTAGTAAAATTTCATGAAAAGGTAATGGGATAGGCAGATGGACTACACATAATTCTAGTGTTAAGTAGCTTGAGCCGAAACCAAACAGTAACTAAAATATGCCTGGCACTCGGTTGGGTTCGACCAGATGAGATGGCCATGCTGCTACTCGGTTGGGAGCCAGGAGCAGGAGAGTGAGCTGCCCATGCTGCTACCTGGTTGGGTTCGACCAGATGAGATGGCTCTCCATTTTATTCACTCGGGTAGAGTAGTTCGTTACTGCACCTGGAACAAAATTCCATACAAAATTTGCAAGGAAACAAACAGGCAATATTTAATGTGTGACACCTTGAGAGAAACAAATGTAAGCCCATGCAAATTGTCAGGAAAATTCATCTGCGATCTAAGCCAAGCACGATTCACTATTTCATAGTTTCAACTTTCAAGTCAAATTTTATAAAATATAACTTTGTCACAAGAATATTTTTTGTTTCAATCATCCTAAGGCCTGTATCGCTTAGGCTTTCATGTGTTAGTTCCAGTTTAATAGGCCTACTCCATCCCCTAGACTCACAATTTATCCCAGAATTTGCAATGCCTGTCCGGCAGCATATGCTTCGACTACCACAGCAGCAAAGCATTGATGCAAGACAAGTGGTCAAGAGTCATCATGGAACCAAGTTACGAAGGAAAGAAACGAAACTAACACAACAATGAATATCATATCATTGTTAATTTTTAGTAAAGGGCAACAATAATAAAGACTCCACACACTCCAGTTCCATTCAGTCCAAGCAGTAACCAAACAAAAACTGAGAAATGAAATATCCCTGGAATATTTGACTGAATACTATCTTCTTGCCACATGACCAAGATGAATTCAACAAGAATGTTTATACAGTTGGTCCTGGATGCAAATGAGTACCTCATGAGTTTGTTCCGAGTTTCTCGGTTCATTTCTCTTCCTACAATTCTTGCTCTGAAATCAGGATTAGTTCATTCAAATGAATTTTGGATCCACCAAAGACAAAATACAAATTTCACATCTCAAGTTGCTCATTGTGATTCACACCATTTGTGCTTTAATTGCTCAACAGAAAACAAAGGATTTGATAGTAGGCTCTGCAGCATACTTTTGTGATAGATCATGGATTCATTCATTTTGAAGGGTCTTGCACTTGCTCTTGAGTTGCACGTCAGACATCAGTGAGCCTTGCCAGTGATGACAAGGTACCATGGTCTGAAATGATACCACATATAAAAATCAAAACCAACATCCCAGCTCAGCACTAACAGTTTGTTTGCCTACATACAAATACTACTGCTAAGGGTTCACAGAACTTAGCTCTAGGTGTGAGATTGAGATATGCTGGAAATAGGTTATTGGAAAAAAATATACAAGGTGCTGTACAGTTTCCCCTTCTTTAACACGGAGCTGTACAGTTCTCCTATGCATTTCAGGGAAAAAAAAACGCTATACGACCAATCGACCATTCTAGCGAAATCAGAAATTTATAAGGGCTATTGATGCAATTGGTCCTGCTTCCCACGAACTGATCAATAAAATAGTAGAAGAATAACCATGAGTCCAGAACTCACACATAACAACATAGGTGCCTTTTTATTTTATGACAGCATAACATTGACATCAGTTTTCGATGTTTTCAGTGAAGTTGTAAAACATTTTAGTTGATGTTCTTCAATCTACTTATAGATGATAAACATTTATTGGTCAAATCAAATTATTACTCAGATTTTTGTAATGGTTTGTTCAAAACTCCAGATAATGTAACACATCGACACTCCTACTTGACAGCCCTCCTAAAGACGAGACGGACAGTGAATATGAACCTTGTGGTAAAATTTCATGAAAACGAAATGGGATAGGCAGATAGACAACACATAATTATAGTTTTAAGTAGCCTGAGCCTTAACCAAACAGTAACTGAGATACAACTTTTTTACAATATGATCTGGATGAATCTGGCAAAAAAAAAAAAAAAAAAAATCAAACATGCACCATTTATATGTAGACTCAACAGAAAGCAAATCATTTTGGTAGTAGAAACTCTATAAGAAACCAAACCAACCAACTCCAGTAGACTAGTCTTTGCAATTGATAATAAATAATGTGCCATGATCTGATAAAGTTACTATGCACAGAACTCATAACAAACTCCAACACTACATTTGACTTTCGTGAGACGCATGCTAGAACTAACACCAAAGTCCAAAGGTTACAAAAAGCTAATTAAGATGTGAAGCTGTGTCAACAAACAATTTTACTTTTACAAGAAAGTCTGAATAAAATAATTTTTCAAGAAAGTCTGAAGGAAAGTCACATGACATTACCAGATCAAGAGGGCTGTATGCATATTCAGCAATTCAATTAATGCATTGCCATGGTGCTTAAATCCCATAACAAAAATTATCTTCTGTTTTCCATTGTCATATATGAAGTTTTCTCTAGCATACATAATTGCATTTGACAAGACCTATGACTACATTATGATTAATTGTAGAACCAACCGATCTGACAAAGGAAACTCATAGAAGCAGTAAAAGGTAGAACATCAGAATCAGGGGCTAAGTACCATACCAGGGGTGTAGAAGCTCATGTAGGGTAGGACGGAAAAGTAGTCCCCAAACCCAGTTGCAGGTTCGCCAACCTTCTTCACATGCCCGGACTTGAGCTCGATTGTGAATAAGCCAACAGCTGTGCTCACGAATACGGCACCCACACCCTCTGCAAAACCAACGGCCCGTGCTCCGCGACCATCACAGGGCCTGGCCATGGGCATGACTTTCTTCAGGTCGATGACCCTAGATGGCATCCATTGTGCGAGAGGATGCGGAGCCACGGCTTGCAGACGAGCGCGGCGCGGAAGAGGTGCTCCGGCTCGTCCGGCGGGAGGCGGAGGAGGATCTCGGCGGTGACGTCGTCGATCAGGTCCGTCGGCGGCGGCGGCGGCGGCGCCGCCATGGGGCGAGGGTTTGGGTGGGGTTCGGATTGGAGAGGAGAAGTGACCGCACTTGCCTCTGGCCTCTGCTACTGGGTTGGGTTCGACCAGGACCGGAATGAGCAAGACCATTTTGTTCCCTCGGAGAAACGGTTCAAAATCCCATTGCGAGGGAAATAAAAGGCAATATGCAATATTGAATGATTTTTTCGTTAATTTTATTAGAGTTATTATTTTTTAAAAAATAGTATAAGCTAGTGCCACAGTGTATGGCACTAGTTTAAAATACATGGTGAAAGAACTCAAGTTTAAGGGTGCGCGTTTGAGATTCAGAATTTTTTTTACAAACATTTCGGACATAGATTTTGTATAAAAATGTTTCGTGCGATGAATTAGAATTAATTTATAAAATCATTTGTCTATTAGGCTAGATTCTAACTCTCAAATAAAAAGGTTTTATATAAAAGTCATAGTATCATTAAAAATTGTCTATCTTTTTTTTGACAAGATAACTTAAATGCAACCCACTTTAACATGTTATATGCTAAAAATTATTTATTAAAAAAAATAGTTGCTTGAATAGAGAGGATGCAAAGAACCAAATCTAGTGAAACCACCTCTTCACCGTTTCAACACTTGCATGTACAAATAAAGAAACGACTCTCTTGGTAAGTCGCTACTCGTCAAACCATTTGACAGCGATTTTGCAATTTCTATTGAAAAAAAGAAACAATTTTGGTTGTTGGGGCCTAAAATTGAATGGTTCCTTGTCAAATGCTATTTATAACTCTCGGCTCCTGCTTTATTAATATAAATAGGACAAAGTTCTTGGTGGTCCTTTCAAAAAGAAATATGCCATATGTTATCTCAACATAAGGCATGACTTCTTTGCCTAAGGATCTTGTGATCTTCAAGGCTTCTATAAAAAACCTAAACTTGTGCTAGATGCTCTAGAAGTCTAAGGAGTAGTTAGAACCTTTTGCCAAGTATTGTGTCTTTTTGTTGACCTAGAAGTTGGAGTGGGCAAGATATTTGGATTCTTAGAGCATCTACTACAGTCTCCTAATACAATTTCCCCAGTAAACCAGTACTGGGGTAAGCCAATTCTACTTTTTGAACTATTGGGGAGAGGTACTTCTGCAGTTTCCCAATACAACTCCCCCCAAATATGGACCCCACCTGTCATTTTCTATTTTTATTTATGTTCTTTCTTCCTTTTCTTTTCTCTCCCTTCGCTTCCTTCTCCCAGGTCGTGACTCGCAGTAGCCACGGTGGCCATCACTGCCACGCCGCGGCGAGCAGCAGCGTCTGGACCTGCTAGGCGGCGCACGACGGCAACTGTCCACGGTGGAGGCACGCCGGCGCGCAGACCTGGCCACCGCTCGACCTCCAGCTATCGAGTGGCATGGTCGCGGCGGGCAGATCTCGCCTCCACCTCTTCCGCGCCATGGTCGCGGCGGCCAGGGTAGCAGCGAGGCAATGTGCGGCGACGGGTCTGGATGCCGGCGAACTCCACGGCTGTGGTGGGAGCTGCGGACTGGCAAGGGTGAGCGGGTAGGAGGGGCCGGGCGGAGCTGGCGTGGTCATCCCTGCCTTCCCTGAGCTCGCGCGTGGCCCGTGGCATGGGGCCAGAGCGGCGGCACGGGCACGGGCAGGGCGTCCATGACCGGAGCTCACATTTATGGCCGCCGGCGTCGTCGGCGCAACTTCACATGGTACGCACGCTGCTACTCCAAGGCTGGCAATGGTAGTTATTGCAGGGCCCACTGTATTGGGGAGAGAGTGGTTTTCGTCATCTTTGAGGGGTTGAGGGATGGATTTTGAGGGAATGAGAAAAAAAATTTCTCATTAAAGATGGGAATGGGAGACTGTTGAAGCTATCAAATCCTTTAAAATACAGTTTTTTTCTCATTGGGGATGGAAATTAGGAGACTGTTGGAGATGCTCTAACCACCTTACCTTAGTTTCTGCACTAACAAGGTTTTCTAACCAAAGTGGCTCGCCCTGCCAAGCAAGGTTTTGTTTGGCCAAATAGGCTACGCAAGTTGCAGGGGCACACTGGGTTAGGGGGAATGGGTCTGTCCGGCTGTATATGTCAACTCCCACAAGCAGCCAAGGCCTTGTTTAGTTTCTAAATTTGGCATCAAATTTTACTATATAAAAAGAAGATTCCCCGTTACATTAAAATACCGGTACATATATGAAGTACTAAATATAGATGGAATAAAAAATTAATTGCACAGTTTGGTTGTACTTTATGAGACAAACGTTTTGAGCCTAATTAATCAATGTTTGAACAATTATTAAAAAACAAAATACTACAGTGTTCTACAATGCCAAACAGTAATTCAGGCGGCGCCAACTTGGGCGAACTAAACAAGGCCCAAGCATCGGTGCAATGACAGGTGCTCAAATGCCATCGTGGAATGAAAGGACAGGTGCTCAACTGGACACATAATCCAGTTCCATGCAGCTGCAGCGGTAACCAAGCAAAAACTGAGAAATGAAATATGCCTGGAACATTTGATTGAAACACTATCTTCTTGCCACATGACCAGGACGAATTCAACAAGAACGTTTACAGTTGATCCTGGATGCAAACGGGTACCCCATGAGTTTGTTCTCAATTTCTCGGTTCATTTTCTTCACTCTGAGAATTAGTCACCATTCAAATGAATTTTGGGTCCACCAAAGACACAAAATTCGCAATCCTAGTTAATCATTGTATTTGCACCATTCATGCTTTAACTGCTAAGCAGAAAATAGGGATTTGATAGTACGCTCTGCAGCAGACTTGTGATACATCATGGTTTCATACATTTCGAAAGGTCTCGCTCTTGGGTGGCATGTTAGCAATCAGTGAGCCTTGCCAGTGATGAGAAGGTACCACAACCTGAAACAATACCATGCATAAAAACCAAAATCAACATTCCAGCTCAGCGCTTACAGTTTGGTTTGCTATATACAAATACTACTGCTAAAGGTTTACAAAACTTAGCTCCAGATGTGAGCATGAGATATACCGGAAAATAGGCATTTGAAAAAAAATGCGAGGTTCGCGTCAAAAAAAATACGAGGAAATGTCTTTGAATAAACATATACAAGAAAACAATAGCGAAATAAAATCTGAAAAAACAACACCACAAAATACAAGGTCAACAAGTTTGCATACATGTTTAGTATTTTTACCAAATGCAGTCCATAACAAGTAAACCTCAGAATTTAAATCAAGGTTGATTTCTGATTCAATGTATTCAGTTTGCACTAGTATGCACAATAGGCCTGTAGCAATCTCTATATGTGAAGATAACAGCTATTAGTTACAGTGTGACTTTGTTCACAAGACTTTGTTCACAAGCCAGAACCAACAAACTAGGCATATAAAGTTATAAACACAGTGAGAATGCAAAGGCAACAGATAAGTACAAGGTTGTTTCAATTTTTAGCAAAAACCTAGGAGCCACATCATATGTTACCAACTACACAAACTTTTTTTTTTTAATGGCAGTAGGCTATTTTCCGCCCTCTGTGTCGCCTGTTATGAGAGGCCAGGAGTAGCATTTTCCCGTCTTCTATTTCCTTTCCCTTTCCATCCTCTACCCTTTGTTTTTAAGCTTTCCGTGTGTGGATGTTTTACTCCTTTTCTAATAATATAATGTGCAGTTCTCCTACACTCAAGGAAAAAAATATTTGACTAATAAATGGCTCTAGCAAAAAGTAGAAATTTAAGAGGTAATGATGCAATTGTCCCAGATCCCATGGAACTGAATCCAGACAATAGCAATACAAGAACAACCAGACTTGAGTCCACAACTCATGAATGACCACTGCCGACTAGTGCCTTTCTTAAAATGAAAAGGTAACCTTGACACCACTTTCCAGCTGTTAGATGAAGTTCTCCAATCTTTTAAATGATCAGATGAATTCAAATTATAACTCGGATCTTGTATGTCTTACTGTTTATTTTATGACAGCATAACCTTGACATCATTTTTCCATGTTCTCACTTTTCAGTGTAGAACATCTGGGTTGCATCTGTAGATGATGTTCTACAATCTACTTACAAATGATAAACGTTTTCTGGTCAAATCAAATTATGACACAGATCTTTGTAATGGTTCGTCTAAATAATGTAATACATTGACATTGCTACTTGACAGCCCTCCTGAAAACGAGACCAACAGTGGATGTTAGTAAAATTTCATGAAGGAAATGGGAAGGGAGATGGACTACACATAATTCTAGTTACATGTAGCTTGAGCCTTAACCAAACAGTAACTGAAATATGCCTGACATGCTATACTGAAATACAGCTTTTACACAACATGATCAGGATGAATCTAGCCAAAAAAAATCAATTGATCTAACCTGCACCATTTACATGTAAACTCAAAAGAACAAATGATCTGGTAGTAGAAACTCTATAAGAAACCAAACCAACCAACTCCAGCAAACTAGTTTTTGCTATCGATAAAGAATAATGTGCCATGATCTGATAAGTTACTAGGCACGCAAGCCATAACCAACTCCAATACTACATTCGACTTTGATGAGACGCATGCTAGAACTATCACAGAAGTCCAAAGGTTACAAGAATGAGCTAATCGATATGTGAGCTCCAGCTATGTCAAAAAACAACAGAAATTTTAGTTTTGAGAGGAAGTCTGAATAAAAATATTCTTTTAACGAAGTCTGAAGGAAAGTCACATGATATTACCAGATCAACAAGGGTGTATGCATATTAGTAATTCGACTAATGCATCGCCATAATGCTTAACACATCAAATCCCATCACAAAAATTATGTTCTGTTTCCATTGTCATATATCAAGTTTTCTCTAGCATACATAATTGAATTTGACAAGGCCTACAAACTAAAAATAGTGAGTACATTATGATTAGTTGCGCACAAATGAGAACCAACAGAACTGAAAACACATAGAAGCTGTAAAAGATAGGACAGCAGAATCAGGTAGCGTACCAGGGGTGTAGAAGCTCATGTAGGGTAAGACGGAACAGTAGTCCCCAAACCCAGTGGCAGGTTCATCAACCTTCTTCACACGCCCGTACTTGAGCTCGAATGTGAATAATCCAACACCGGTGCTCACAAATATGGCACCCACACCCTCTGCAAAACCAACGGCACGTGGTCCAAGCTCATCACGGTGTTTGGCCATGGGCATGACTTTCTCCAAGCTGATGACCCTACATCGCACCCATAGTGCATCTCCGTCTGTATTCACCTTCCTTGAGTAGATATAAAGGTTGGAATCCACAATAACAGCGAGTCCCAATGAACTGTCCTCCATCGCCATTAAGGCAAAATGATGAACACCATTAAGTTTCAAATGTGGTTGTGGTGGTGACTTCATCAAAGACAAGGAATCCTTGGGCCAATCATACTTTACAGTTGTACGTGGGCCAGAATGTGAAATTCCAAGTGCGAAGTGTACTTCATCATCTCCTAAAAGGGTACCACGCATGGAGTAGGAGACAGCACTGCCGACACAAATAGATGTGGACGTGCTCCATGCAACCTGTCTCCGACGAGTACGTGCTCGCGAATATGGAAGTCTTGTGGGTGGCGACGAAGGCCACGCCGAAGGTGCCGCTGTGGCAGTCGAGGTGGTTGCAGCCTTGGGTGGCGCAGAACACCGCGGCGGTGAAGTATGTCCGCCGAATGTCTGGCTGAGGAAGGGCGTGATTGTCGCCCGTGACGGGGTCCCAGACGAGCAGATAGCCGGGGTATCCGTCCCCCATATCCTGAGCCAGTCCTTTCCGAGTGTGGATGAAGACGAGCACACGTCCGTGGCGGCAGTCGAGAAGACGCGTGCGGCGGTAGGTGCCCGCGGGCTGCGGGGAGACGGGCGCTGATGTGGTGGTGACGAGGCGGGGGAAAGGCTCTCCGGACGAGATCCGGAGGTCGTGGATGTGGAGGAGGCCGAGGAGGGGCGGGGCTCCGTGGAAGGCGCGGTAGCGGCGGAGGAAGCCCGGGTCGCAGAGGATGCGGAGCCACGGCTTGCAGACGAGCGCGGCGCGGAAGAGGTGCTCCGGCTCGTCCGGCGGGAGGCGGAGGAGGATCTCAGCTGTGACGTCTTCAATCAGGTCCGTCAGTGGCGGCGGCGGCGGCGCCATGGTGAGGTCGGCCGGCGGCGGCGGATGCGAGGGTTTGTGTGGGGTTCTCGGACCGGGGAAAACCAGCTGGCCAGCTAGGCCAGCAGCAGAAGAGCGAGCGGCCGAGTTGCCTCAGCTACTCGGATTGAACAGTGAACACAACACTGGGCCGGCCATTTTTTTTTGTGTTCCCTCGGAGCGGTGCAAAATTCTACGACGAGGAAACAAGAATTGAAAGTTTCTTTTCCTGAATTTTATTACAGTTATTGATTATTTATTAGTAGTAAAGCTAGTGCCACGGTGTAGTCTGGCACTTGTTTAAAATACATGGTGAAAGAACTCAAGGTTTTTATATAGAAGTTATATAAATACAAACTTGTTTAAAAGTTTTCTTTTTTTTCTGGACAAAAATATATTAATTACAACCCATTTTAACTTGTAATACTAAAAATATATGCTTTTCTAAAAAAATCAATTGCTAGAATAGAGAGGAGGAAAAAATTGAATCATGAAACCACCTCTTCACTGTTTCACACTATACAAATAGAGATAACAATAAATACTATAGGACAAAATAAGAGGGATTTTGTCTTCTTAGTGCATGTGCACTTGAAATTTATTATTTTTATATGAATTTTTCTAACGTGAGTTTGCATCCCAACTTTTGCATGTACATATTTATATGTACTATGCATGTGTTAAATTTTAAATTTATTTGAATGACCAAAGTATTTTTTTTTAAAATGATTTATATATTTCCATCTAGTATGTGGTTTGCACCGTATTTTCCCTAATATATAAATCCGGATTATCAAAATCTGCCACTTTAAGACCATATATGCCTAGCTCTTCGTCTCTAGGGTGACGTATGGTCCAATAGTGTAATGCCTTGTTTTGCTACACTTAATCAACATCGTTCCACGGGGTTGGTTTTAAAAGGGATGACTGCGGTAGGAAAAAAAACTAGTTCCAAACTGGGGGTGGATTAATATGCGTCCAAATAAGGCTTAATTTATGGTTAATCTAAAGCTCACTCGAGTGACCGGACGAAATCGGTCACTCGAATTCCTCCTCCTGCTGCTGCTGCCTTCTTCCTCCTTGTGCTGCTGCCGCCTTCTTCCCCAGCTCCGGCGAGACGTCCCCTGAGATTAGGGTTCTGGCGGTGGCGGCGGACTGACCTCCGGCGTCCTCCTCCTCCCCGGCTGCAGAATCCGTCCGGCCAGCCTGGCGGTGGTCGTCGACACGGCGGTGGTGGTGGCTCGGTCGGCGGTGAGCGAGGCGGCGGCAGCGCCGCCGAGCCGGGCGGGGCAGGATGGCCGGCTGGGTATGGGTAGGCAGCGGGGTGAAGGGAGCCATGGCGGCAGCCGGCCCAGGGCGGGGGAAGGGGAAGAAGAGGGAGGCTGCCGCGGGCGGCCCTAGCTCGCCGGAGCTCCGGCGAGCCCTACCACCCGCGGCGGGGCGGTAGTTGGTAGCGGGGGCGTGGATGAGAAGTTGCCGGCGGCGGGAGGAAGAAGACGAGGGGAAATCGAGTGATGCGGCATACCCGGTCGCTCGGGTGACCCCTAGACAGACCCTTAATTTAGGCCCTACAACAACCGACTTACTTTGATCCACGAGAGAAATGGATATAATGTTAGCACCAGTGACGACACAAACAAGAATGGAGCCGGACCGCGAAGTGACTTCAACGCACCAGGCCAGTGACCGTGACGAAGCTTCGGCGCAACCGTCCGCGGTCACCGCCTAGGCTGGCACTTCGGGCCTAAGACGTTCAGAACGCAGGCACCATTCAAACCGGCTCATCCGCGGACCCGAGTGGCTGTGAGGTTGCGTGCACGGCTGCGTCCGTGAGATCAGGCTTCGGCCTTGTATAAAAGGGAAGGAACCCGAGAGAGAGAGATTATCAAATAGTTAAACCAAAATATCAATACAAGCTATCCTCCTAGCTGCAATTATGCTTGCTATTCCTATCCCCAACTCTATGCTCCGATCCCCAATTCTCTTCTTAACAACTTGGTATCCAGCTCCTGTGTTCTAGATCACCGCTCAATTCGTCCGTCGAATTCGCAAACTGCCTCGGTGTGGTTCTTCTCGGTTTCGATTAGTGAGCTGCTAAATCGGTTCCTGAGACCCCGTAATTCCCAGGTGCCGCGATCGATCGAAGAATTCGCGATCTGAATCGTCCATTCCACCACCTCTTCCCCCCAAACCCCAATTCTCATCCACTACTCTCGCCGACCACCTGCAGCCATGAATCCGGATATGCAGAGGCTTCTCGAAGAGATCTAGAAGCTCTCCACCAACACCACTAAGAAAATCGGCGACACGCAGCAGCAAATCGCTGATGTCAACTCCAACATCGAGCGTCGCTTCAAGGAGTTTGACGAGAACATCGACAAGCACTTCCAGGACGCCGACTGCGCTGTCGAGAGGCGGATCATCGACTCCGAGTTGCTCTAGGATGCGCGCATACAGGACGTCGAGAAGGTCACCTCCGATTTCGTCGTGTGGCGCCAGGAGCATGAAGGCCTCGTTGACGACCTCCACCTCAGGCTCACCAAGTTGGACCGCTACTGGTCCAGATCCGTGATCGAGACCGGTGGCGTTCTCCATGAAGCCGCGGTGATCGACGGAATGCCGCCCACATCGGAGCCGGCAATCAACATGACGGAGCAGCACGCCGCGTCCTCACCTGCGAGCTCTCAGGCTGCTCGGCCCAGCGGGCACCGCGACGACCCCAGTCACCTGGAGAATGGATTCGGGTGGGTCACCACCGTTGTTCATTCCCCGGTCAACGGTACGAACCAACCCACTCTGCAACCTCCAATTCAGCATGGCACTGCTAGTGATTTGACCCAGTTTCATAATCATCGCCCTCCTAACCCGCATCACTTCCCTACTGGAAAATTACCTAAGCTCGACTTCCTCCCTTTTGATGGTTCTGATCTCAAATACTGGATCACTTGTGTGGAGGATTATTTCGCCATGTATCGTGTGGATCCTTCTGTGTGGATTCAGTGTTCGCGCATGCAGTTTAGAGGGCCAGCTAAAAATTGGGTGCAGTCAGTTGGGGAGCAAATTAAGTCTATGAGTTGGGCTGAGTTATGTAGAGCCATGCATGTCCGGTTCGACCGGGATCAGCATGATCTCCTTCTGCACCAACTTAATCGCATTCACCATATTGGGCATGTTCAGGAGTATGTTGATCGCTTTGCAGAGCTAGTTGATCATCTTATTGCATATGATACATCCACGCACCCTCGTGTTTATATCACCCGCTTCCTCGATGGACTGCAACCAGAGATTCGTTCTGTGTTACTTTTGCACAAACCAGATTCTCTCGATACTGCCTATTCTCTCGCGTTGCTGCAGGAAGAGGCTCTTGAGCCGGGTAAGAAGAGGGAGGCCAGGAATTGGACTCCTCGTGGCGGGTTTCAAGCAGGCCCCAACTTTCAGTGGCCAGATCGCACAACGGGAATTCTTGCTGATAAAGCTATTGCTGGAAAACCGCTGGACAAGAAGCTGAGTGATTTAAAGGCCTTTCGTCGTGCCAGGGGGCTCTGTGACCATTCTGGTGAAAAGTGGTCAAGGGATCACAAATGCTCCACTTAAGTGTTCCTACATGTCCTCGAAGAAAATTATGCTCTGTTCTCTGATGATGTTCCTATAGAGTTCCTATAGAGCAACCAGCAACAGAGGAAGAAGATGTTGACCAGCATGCTGCTGATGCTTGCAATTGTGTGACTGCAATGGCTAATGATGCTGCAGGACAACAAACTCTGCAGTTTCAGGGCTCCTTTCACTCTACTCCTGTTCAAATTCTGGTGGATTCTGGCAGTACTTCATCCTTTGTCAGCAGTAAGTTGGTTTCCCAGCTCTCTCTTCCCACAGCAAGATGTGATCCTATTATGGTTAGCATAGCTAATGGAGATACTATATTGTGTGATGCTTTCATTCCTAATGCTGAGTGGTCTGTTTAGCACTACACTTTTACTCATTCTCTCAAGGTCCTCGACATGCCTCATTATGATATTATTTTGGGGATGGATTGGCTGAGGTTGTTTAGTCCTATGAAAGTTGATTGGCAGCTGAAATGGTTGGGAATTCCATACAAGGCCAAACTGTGCTACTCAAGGGGTGGGGTGTACTGAAACTTCTTTTTAGACTCAAATTCTGGTTCAGTTATGTTCCATGTCGATAGAGCGCAATGTTGAAGAGTAGCCATTACATCCTGCTATCAGTAGTTTATTATCTGAGTTTCCAGATGTCCTTTCTCCTCCAACTGCCTTACCTCCAAAGACAGCCTGTGATCACAAAATTCCTCTAGTGGAAGGTGCAAGGCCAGTATCAGTTAGACCATATCGATATCCTCCTACACTTAAAGATGAAATAGAAGCCCAAGTTGACTCCATGTTGAGACAAGGCATTATTCAACCCAGTGTATCTCCATTCAATTCTCTAGTGTTGATGGTGCGCAAAAAAGATGGCACATGGCGTTTCTGTGTTGATTACAGGTATCTGAATGCACTTACTGTCAAAACAGCATTTCCTATACCTATTTTTGATCAACTAATGGACGAGTTAGCTGGTGCAAAGTACTTTTCAACCTTGGATTTGCTGGCTGGATATCACCAAATAAGGTTGCAGGAAGGTGAAGAACCCAAGACTGCCTTTTCTACTCATGTGGGTCATTATGAATTCAAGGTGGTAGCATTTGGCTTATCTGGAGCTCCTGGGACTTTTCAAGGAGCCATGAATGCTACTCTGAAACCAGTCCTTTGCCATTGTGCTATTGTTTTCTTTGATGACATTCTTGTGTACAGCAGAACATTTGAGGAACATTTGACTCACCTCAAACAAGTGTTCACTCTTCTGCAGAAAGATCAATGGCATGGGAAATTATCCAAGTGTACATTTGCCAAGACAGAAATTTCATATTTGGGTCATGTTATCAGCCACAAAGGCATAGCTACTGATCCAACTAAATTTTTAGCTGTGGTTTCCTGGCCAGTACCTACTTCTGTCAAAGAGCTCAGAAGTTTTTTGTGTTTTACAGACATTTTGTCATTAACTATGCAGTCATTGCTCAGCCACTAACTGCTCTATTGAAGAAACACACCTTGTTTCTGTGGACATCTGAACACAATCAAGCCTTTGCTTCTCTGAAGAATCAGTTGTGCTCAGCACCAATTCTAGCCTTGCCTGACTTTTCAAAGCCATTTGCTATTGAAACAGATGCATCAAACTATGGTGTGGGGGCTGTCTTGATGCAGGAAGGTCGTCCCATCGCTTTCCTTAGCCGAGCCTTGGGACCCAAGAACCAAGGACTATCGGCGTATGAGAAGGAATATATGGCAATCCTGATTGCCGTTGAACATTGGTGTTCTTATATGCAGTTAGGTGAATTTCTGATTTATAGTGACCAACGCAGTCTGGTTCATTTAACTGACCAAAGGCTCAACACTATTTGGCAAGAGAAAGTGTTTACCAAGCTATTGGGTCTGCAGTATCAGATCATCTACAGGCCAGGCGCTGACAACCGAGTAGCTGATGCTCTATCAAGACGTGTTCAACCTGTTCCCTCTGAAGCATTGGCAGCATTGTCTGCACCTGTACCTCTGTGGCAAGAACAGGTTAAGGATAGTTATCTGAATGACAATCATTCTCAAGAGTTGCTATCCAAGCTGGCTGTTGATGCTTCTGCTGATCCCAATACACTCTGAAACAAGGCTTGCTGAGGTACAAAGGCCGATTATGGGTGGGTCCTGATAAATCACTGCAACTCAAAATCATTGAGGCTTTCCATTCCTCACCTGTGGGCGATCACTCCGGCTTTCCTGCTACTTATCAGAGGCTGAAATCGCTAGCCAATGGTCCTACAGTTTGTAAAATCTTGCCCTACTTGTCAGCAAGCAAAACCTGACAGAGCTTGGTACCCAGGCCTCCTTCAACCTCTTCCAACTCCCACTATGGCCTGGCAAAGTATTTCTATAGACTTTGTGGAAGGGTTACCTATCTCAGGTGGTAAGAACTGCATCCTAGTGATTATTGATCGCTTTTCCAAGTATGCTCATTTCATAGCACTAGCACATCCCTTTACTGCTTTGACGGTCGCTAAGTTGTTCATGACCAACATATACCATCTGCATGGACTGCCACAATCGATTGTGTCTGATCAGGATCGAGTGTTTACTAGCCAGTTGTGGTAGGAGCTGCTCAAGTTAGCCAAGGTTGATCTGAATATGTCATCAGCTTATCACCCGCAGACTGACGGCCAAACAGAGCGGGTTAACCAGTGCATGGAGACGTTCTTACACTGTTTTGTCAATGTGACCCCCTCCAAGTGGTTGGATTGGTTATATCTGGCAGAATTCTGGTATAACATATCATGGCATTGCTCCCTGGGATTCTCCCCATTCTTTGTGCTCTATGGCCATCACCCTCGCCACTTCGGTATTTCTGCTGCTGATGCTATACACATTAGTTCCTTAGATGATTGGATGCAGGATAAATCAATGATGAATACTCTGATTCAGCAGCATCTGGGGCGCGCTCAGAAACACATGAAGGCACAAGCTGATAAAGGGAGATCAGAAAGGGAGTTCATGGTGGATGACTGGGTTTATCTAAAACTTCAACCCTATATTCAAACGTCATTGGCTCCAAGAGCTAATCAGAAGTTAGCATTCAAGTTCTTTTGCCTTTTCAAGTTCTGCAGCGCATTGGTAATGCCAGTGTCCCACAATGTCTGCCAGCTGCCTGAATCTCTGGAGGGCCTTCAAATTCCAGTCAAAACTCTCCAACAACGCATTGTTACTTCTGCCAATGTTGTGGTTCCACAGGTGCTTGTTCAGTGGTCCGGTATGCATCGGTCGCTGGCGACATGGGAAGACCATGAAGCTCTCCGTCAACGCTTTCCTAGAGCTCCTGCTTGGGGACAAGCAGTTCCTCATCGCGGGGGGAATGTTAGCACCAGTGATGACACAATAAGAATGGAGCCGGACCGCGAAGCGACATCAACGCACCAGGCGAGTGACCGTGACGAAGCTTCAGAGCAACCGTCCGCGGTCCCTGCCCTGGCTGGCACTTCGGGCCCAAGACGTTCAGAACGCAGGCGCCATCCAAACCGGCTCATCCATGGACCCGAGTGGCTGTGAGGTTGCGTGCGCGGCTGCGTCCGTGAGATCAGGCTTCGGCCTTGTATAAAAGGGAAGAAACCCGAGAGAGAGAGATTATCAAACAGTTAAACCAAAATATCAATACAAGCTATCCTCCTGGCTGCAATTATGCTTGCTATTCCTATCCCCAACTCTATGCTCCGATCCCCAATTCTCTTCTAGATCCCTGCTTTTAACATATAAGCTCTTGTAATTGTGGGGAAAAATCATCCGCGATCAAAAAGGCTTCATCATTTTCATAGTTCCAAGTTAAATTTTATCTATCTAATATAAAATTTATCAAATAAAAATAACTTAGGCACAAGAATAACTTTATATCAATCTTACGCTTTAAAAAGTTAGTTCTATTTGGCCTACTCCACCGTCCAGATTCACAATTTATCCAGAATTTGCAATGCCTATCCGGCAGTATATGCTTAAAGTCCCACAGCCCAGCCAAAAGCCCAGCCAAAGCATCGATGCAATGACAGGTGCTCAGATGTCATCATGGAATGAAGTTTCGAAGGAAAGAAGAGATGAATGGAACTAAGACAATAGTGAATTCTAGTGCTAATTTTTCATCAAGAAATTAAAAGAAACTGACACACCACATAATGTAGTTCCACATAACGGAATGAAGCATTAACTAAACAACAACTGAAATATTGCTGGAATATTTGACTAGAATACAATCTTCTGTTGCCACATGATCCGGGTGAATTCAAAAAGAACATCCATAGTTTATCCGAGATGCAAATGAGTACCAAATGTATTGTGCTCTAGTAGTCTAGTCTCTTGGTTAATTTTTCATCCTGCAATTCTTGCTCTGGGTTAGTTCACTAATGACTTTTGGGCCCATGTCCACCCAGGACATATATGTAGACTCAGAGAACACAATAGTACTCCCATCCCTAGTTGATAGTAGCGATGCAAGAAGCCACCAGTGTAGCAGAGTTGTGATGGATTAAAATGACGACACGATCTCTGTGTGAAGATAGTAATAACTATTCCTTCAACTCCCAAAGGGTAAAATACAACTTCTCTACATTGCAATCAGGATGAACCAGATCAGACACCAAATAATCATAATGGCATGCACTATTTATATGTAAAGTGGACAGAAAATAAAATACTCGTTAGTAGCTTCTCTGCAATAAACAACCGACTAAGAGATCATCTAGTCATTGCTATAGACAACAATGTGCCATGATCTGAAAAGTAGGACAGCTTGTATTTGGACCGTCTTTGTTCTTAATACAATGACACACAACTCTCCTCCATGTTCGAAGGGGAAAATCTAGAAATATTGCATATTATATAGTAGCTTACAAGAATGAACTTATTTACCGAATAAGTTGGGTCCAATGCAAGAAACTATAGGCGTACATAAGTGACACAACAATCAAATGGGGCAATGTCATACCTACCATTTTTGAAAGTAGGGATCACCGGTTGATCACTACTCCAGATTGTCTCATCACTGCCGGCCTCATCACTGCCGGAAATTGGTGACCGGCAGTGATGACTCTTCACTGCCGGTGCAACTCCCTGACAGACTAGACTTGCGTCAGGGAGCGCAGGCACCGGCAGTGATGAGTCACATTACTGCCGGCTCGACACAAGAGCCGGCAGAGATGTCTCGGACGCACATCACTGCAGGCTTGTGGCATAAGCCGACAGTGAACGTAAGTCTACACTGCTGGCTCTTGGCTTGGTCTGGCAAGATGAAAAGAGTGCAAACCAGAACAGTGGTGTTCGTTTTAGTGCTGATGAAGAAGACTATGGGCTATCAGTAAATGCCTGCATTTGGGACTAACATAGCCCTTCCTATCATTAAAGAGGGTGACGAACCAGCTTACATAAGGCGCGATCACAATGAGGCTCTCATTGTTGATAGGCGAAAGGATATTTAGAATATTGTTAACTATGTAATCAATATTTGGACGTTGTTCGTAAACAATGTACTCTATTTAATATTATTTGCGCACCTCTAAATTGTAATATGGTAGATAAAGTTTATCCTTTCTTGATTTATTGAATTTAATTTTTATTTAATTCAATAATGACAGTGGTGTGGGAGGCGATAAGTATAATAACTTACCTCAATCTAACGTACACCTCCAATTATCCCAGCGGTTAACACCGCCCACTCCCCTCCCACAGGCCTGAGCTCGATTCCCAGGCCTGTCAATTTTTTCCCTTTTACCGTATTTTACATACCAGAACGGTTTAAATAAAACAAATTTCCCCTACTACATCCATTCCCCTCTAGCACACCGGTTAATTCCGCTTGCTTTGACCGTCGAGACCCGCGCTCGAGTCCTGACCGGGCAAAAGGTTGTTTTTTAATAAAATAAAATATTCTTAATTGGATTAAAACATATATACCAGAGTCTGGCCTGGCCAAATATTTTTGTTATTTTTCTATTAAAAAACACTGCCCGCCCACCTTGGTTCGAATCCAAGGCAAGCAGGAACAGGAATGGCCGGGACACACTGCCATCGGAGGCCTGCGTCCTCAGTGGGCTCAACTTTCTAAAAATTCCGTTGGAGGCCCAATTCTGCCGACTCTAGAAAAGGTCTGGCAGTGATTACCGTAATCACTGCCGACTCTTAATAGGGTCCGGCAGTGAAGCTTGGAGATTCTTTTTTTTAGCTTTTCACCTTCAAATTGGAGCGTGTTCCCCTGTCGCCACCACAGCAGGAGCATTGCTCCCACCTACCACAAAAGGGGATCTATAAAATGGCCCTTCTAGGCCTCTCAAGACATACCTGTGTTTGCGTTGTTTTCCTTCTTATTTCTCGAACTCATTCTTGATCTGTTAGTACATGGCTTCTCTGTGGGAGAAAGCCCTCTACATACAAATATCATTAGATATCGTAGTAGTCCACCAAAATGGTGCACGCAATGGGTGCTAGAAGAATTCTACTGAAGATGAGCTGAGCCTAATTTTGGGGTCCCTGGCCAGGTTAACAGAGCCATCTGCCAGGCTGAATTCTCTAGGCCGATGTGAATCCTGTGCACTGAGGATAGTACATTCATCCCATGAATGTAACATCTTCCAGAGGCATGTGGTCATTTGAGGTGCTATGAGATTAAAGTTGTACTCTGTGCAATTTCCTCAGGTGGTGTTGGCACTGTGACGGCAGAAGACAAAGCTTGCATTTCCTTGCAAGTCCATGGAATCTTCGCGGTAGAAGAAACCATGTAGTTTTCGCCCCACAACCCCGGCATACACCATGATAGGGAGGCCATTTACAAGCTCTCATGCATGAGTTTTTGTAAAGCCTCCTTGATCATCTCCAACCGGCAGAGCTCATGACCACCTCGGTGCTTCTTTGACCGTAGATGCTAGAAGAAGTCTACTGACGTGATTAAAATATAATGTGTTTGTACACTTTGATTGTAACATTGGCCTATAAAGAAAATGGTCTTTGTTATCTTATGTGTAATTTTAGTTTAAGGTCTCTGTTATTATATATATAAATTTCTTTTTTACTCTATCTAAATAATAGAGTAATATTTATTTCGATATATTAGAGTAATATATTTATTAGATAGATATAAAGTAGAAAATATTATATTTATTGAGATATAGTACAAGAGAAATATATGATAACAAAGACCTTAAAATAAAACTACATATACGATATCAAAGACCTTTTTCTATATAGGTCAATGTTACAATCAAAGTGTACAAACACATTAAAATTTAACCAGTAGCATTCTTCTAGCATCACATGGACCTCAGGAACGCCAAGTGGTGACGAGCTATGCCGATTCGAGATGGCACTGTGATGGTTAGAGTTCATGCCTAAGCACGACGTCCACTGTGCACAACCCCGGGGAGACCAACAATCGACGTTGCTCTATTTTTAGTAGAATTCTTCTAGCACCTCTATTGTGCACCATTTTGGTGGACTAGGATATGTAAAGATATCTGTATTTCTAGTGCTTTTTCTCCCATAGAGACCGCATTCGAGTGGATTTTCTAGATCGTGTAGTGTGTGTGGTAGCTGAAGGTGTGTGAAATGAGAGGGATTGAGAGGGATATAGGGGCTCTATTTATAGGAGTGGCCATCGTGGTGGTAGGTGGGAGTAGTATGATGGAGCTTTTAATCACGGTTGGTACTAAAATCAGGATTAAATGTGCTTCAATCCTAGTTTTTAATACCAAGATCAGAGATTTTTCTTTTAAAAAAATATTTATCCATCCCTATTCTGAGGCATTGATGCAGCATGCATCCATACAAGAATCACTTCAATCACTTTATTACAGCATGCAGCCTGCATGCATGCAAAATCTGCGAAATCTAGCAGCATGCAGTAACATCACTGCCGGCTCATGGAAGGAGCCGGCAGTAATGTACCATATCGCTGCCGGATTTTACCAGGCACATCAATGATCTTAACCACATTCAATTTCCACGAAATCGGTTGCACTGGGAGTTCATATGCATTCCTGTGTCGAATTGATCTCTAACTTCTTCCAAGAGGTCTCATGTGTCGAATTAATCTAAATAATAGAGTAATATATTTATTTAGATATATCCATTCGATATACTAGAGTAATATATTTATTTAGACACATATAAATCATAAAAATATTATATTTATTGAGACATAGTACATGAGAGATATATGACAACAAAGACCTAAAAATAAAATTACATATATAATAACAAAGACCTTTTTATATATAGGTCAATGTTATAATCAAAATGTACAAACACATTAAAATTTAACCACCTCAGTAGCATTTTTCTAGCATCACATAAACCTCAAAAACGCGTCAGGTGGTAACGAGCTAGCCGAGTCAAGATGATCAAGGAGGCTGCAAAAACTCATGCCTAATCACGCTCCGATGAACCTATGCCTCTCGGCTCTCATTGTTGGGGGACGTTGAGAACACCACACCACCAGCACAGCAGCAATAGTGCACAGCCCCGGATGGCACCGTGAATCTCGTGGCGACCCCAACAGTAGGATTGCTCTATTTTTAATAGAATTCTTCTAGCATCTCTATTGTGCACCATTTTGGTGGACTAGAACTAGCAAAGATATTTGTATGTGTAGGTCTTTCTCCTATTTGAGTGTATTTCTAGATCGTATAGTGAAATAGTGTGTGTGAAATGAGCTGAAGGTGTGTGAAATGAGATAGAGATAGGGGCTCTATTTATAGAACTGGCCTCAGCGGTGGTAGGTGGCAGCAGTAGTGATGCGCATGCCTAGGCAGACTATGCATGCATGCATGGTACATGCTTTAACAAAGCATGCCGCATGCATGCCTGCAAAGACTGTCAAGGCAGGTTCATCACTGCCGGCTCATGGAAGGCGCCGACAATGATGCTCCATGATCACTACCGGACCCTGCCAGGAGCTGGCAGTGATTACAGTTATTTGTGTCAGCTTTTGCTGTAAGCCGGCAGTGATGTTCTTGTTCGGCTATAAATAATGGGGCCACCCGCATGCGTATTCCATCCATGCACACTGCCTTGCATTTCTCACATTTTCAACCTCACTTCTCACGAAATCGTCTTTCTCTCTAAGTAATTTCTGGCAATGGCTCCTGGATATTACTTTGGTATATATATATACATATTTCTATACTCTTTTAAATTTTATTATTTAGGTTTATTTTACTTATTACTTGTTAAATTTTATCGATTAGGTTTCAACGTAGCACCTCCTCTACCGCCACCACAGGCACTAGGTTTCCATCCAGGCGATGAGCCATTTGCTCCAAACGTGCCCTTTCCACCATTCCCTCAGCCAGCTATTGTATTAAAAAATTTTAACATATTTGGTTTTTTATGTTAATATAAATAAGTATAATTAGCTTAATATGATTATTGCCTTATTTTTTTATGTCGCAGTGGATGGAGCCCATAGAATGGCTATAAGATGCACTTGACTTGTTCCATGCTGAGCACTTTGAGGTGGTCATGCTCCCTGTTCCCAATGCTCACACCTGGTAGTGTGAAATTAGTTTTACCATCCCTACGAGGAGGCGAGACCCAAATGCTCCTGGGCACAATATCCGCCGGAGAGGGACACCGGGCGTAAACGTGAGGAGTGCCCAACAATCTGTAGTCGCCGTCTGTTTAGACTCACTTCGACGTGTAGGATATAATGTGCCTGATTTCCCATACTACAAGGACATGGCTCTGCGTTGCCCTGGTTACACTCCTATTATATTTAGCGAATGTAGCACGGCTAGCAACACTCTAGATGTGGTAAAATAAGCTTATATTGATAATTTTGTCATGCATATTATTTGTTGTTTACTAACGTAATAATATTATCTTTATTTCTACCATTTGCAGGTTACGCTCCAGGATGTTACCTATTCTTCCTGTGGCTTGATGGTCATTCTTAACCAAGCTATAGATTATTTCAACTATGATTGGGATTGGGTTGACACCACTGACTAGGATACTATTGATGACAAACAGTTTGGCATAAGGTTCACTCACTACGACATTGAAGTTTTAGTAGGTTCTGTCTATGGTTGACCATTCTCTGTGTCTCACGTGCCCGAGAGAGTGAAGTCATACGGGCAGTGCACTATATCGATACTGAGAGGGGATACACGATCCGAGACCAAAACTAGAGCATATTTGTAGATAGGTGGATCGAAAAGAATGGCTCGATCCCTGGAAGAGAGTGAATCACATGAAAGTGATTAGTGTTTAGTTTGTTTAGTTTGCATAGTTGTAGTTGAATTTGGCTTTAATTATAATTTGTATTTGTTGTGTGTTTTATTATTTAACTCGAATTCCACATTCTGGTGTCGTATTGTTCTCAAACTTTTTCTCAGGCTTTCTCATGCCAAATATGAAGCATTCACCAAATTTGAGATTTTTATGAAATGGTTTGCTAATTTTCATGATTTAATTGGATTTTTGCCCAACTTCACCAATTAATTATAGGTTGAACTAAGTCTACCCCTAAAAAGATCCAAAATGGTGTCAAACTTCTACACTAGGTCTCTTGTGCCATAGGAGATAAGATTCTATGGAGGTTGGCTAAAAATTTTGCTTTTTTAATTATGTAGTTCACCATATTTTGTCTCACTAAGCACAAAGAAAATTATAGTAATTCAAATATTTCTCAGAAAAACCTAATATCTTGTGTGAGATCATAATTTGGGTTCATATTACTACCAAAAATGTTTTGAGGCATTCCGGCATAGGCTGTGTCTACATGCTTCACAGAGGTATATGGAGTCTTTACTCGAACCATGACTATACACTTAGGTTCTCAGGGATTCTAGGGTTCATAAATATTTTGGTGTCTTATTGGTCTCAAACTTTTTCTCAGGCTTTCTCATGTCACATATGAAGCATTCACCAACTTTGAGATTTTTCTGAAATGGTTTGCTAATTTTCACAGTTTAATTGGATTTCTGCGTGACTTCACCAATTAATTATAGATTGAACTATGTCTACCCCTAAAAAGATCTGGAATGGTACCAAACTTCTACAATGGGTCCCTTGTGCCATAGGAGATAGGATTCTATGGAGGTTGGCTAAAAATTTTGCCTTTTTAATTATGTAGTTCACCATATTTTGTCTCTCTAAGCACAAAGAAAATTATAGTAATTCAAATATTTCTCAGAAAAACCTAATATCTTGTGTGAGATCATAATTTTGGTTCACGTTACTCCCAAAAAGTTTCAAGGCATTCCGGCATAGGCTGTGTCTACATGCTTCACAGAGGCAAATAATGCATGTTTTAATATATATATATGTGTGTATATATATATTAATGCCGGCTTTAAAACTGCCCCGGCAGTGATAGCCATATTTCATTTTATTTAAAAAAATCTAAAAATTCTACGGGACAGGAGTCGAGCGCGGGTTGCGGGGGCCAGTGCCAGCGACCTTAACCGCTACTATAGGAAAGGAGTAGTGTTAGAAAATGTATTTCGTTCACTTATAACCAAAGGATAGGATAATTTGAAAATAAACAAAAAGTTTAAAAATTTTGGGCCGCCAGGAATCGAGCGCGGGTTTGCGGGGGCCAGAGCCAGCGGTCTTAACCGCTGTGCTATAGTTAGATCTCATGATGGATGGGGGAACTTAATGTAGTTATCCAATGAGTCAACCCCCTTATCACTGCCGGGGCCAGTCCCGCGCCGACAGTGATGTGTATCATCACTGTCGGTTCTGGGATGTCCCCGTCGGTGATAAGTGGGGGGGGGTATATAAGAAATCTGACGCCGGGCCAAAATTTTGGCTAAGTCTTTGAACCCGAGAGTGCCATTCCCCTACCCTGCCGGAGCACCGTGCCGTGTCGACGCACCCGCGCTGCCGTCCGCCGCCGTCCGCCGCCCCGCGCTGCCGTCCGCCGTCCTGCGACGACATTCGCCACCCCCGTGACGCCGTCTGCCGCCCCCGTGATGCCGGCGACTGCCGCGCGACCCACGGGCCCTTTTTCGAGTGGCGTAACCACTACCTCCGGCGCGCCGACGAGCAGCACCTCCGCGAACTCCATCGACTTGCTCTATAAACAAGGACATCTTCTTCTTGCAGGTCATTGCCATTAGGAGCGTGCGGACACAAGCATTCCCGGCCATGTGGTAGGTACCTTTCTCCTGCTCCTAAGGTGTTCGATGAAATGCCACTGAACGTTCTCGGCGTTGCAGCTATGTCCCCGCTGGCGCCTGACCCCAGCAGCACCTCCCAAGCACCAACGAGCACCGCCGTCGTCACAGCCACCACCCCGCCAGCCCCTTTCCCCATCGCTGACGAGCACCGCCGCCCGTTCTTCACTGTCCTTCATGCGGTAAGCTCCTCCCTTCCTATCCACTAACTTCATAGTGTGCTAAGAAAACAGTTATGCCTCAACTTTTTTGTTACTTTAGTATCTAGGTTTACATTTATGCCACAATTGATATAAATTGATGGATATTTTGCTTTAGTATCTAGGTTTACATTTGTGTTACTTTAAATTGATTTAAATTGATGGATATATATCTAAAATGATGATTGCGAACATCTCACAAATAAAACATTGTTGTATGTAGTGCAACCATGGCATACTATGTTGTTCATGTTGGTCACAATCCTGGGGTATATCGAACCTGGTAATGAGTATAATGAGTATACATCGCTACCCTGGTAATGAGTATAAAAAGTACAACACACATGATGAAGCTTGGAGGGCCTACCATGATTGGAGGCGTGCGCACCCTCAGCATGAGCAGCCACTATAGATTGAAGAGCAGGCGCCGGTGATTCCACCTGCACTGGTGATTCCGCCGGTGATTCCACCGGCACCAGTGATTCCGCCGGTGATTCCACCGGTGATTCTACCCGCACCGGTGATTCCACCGGTGATTCTACCTACACCAGTGATTATCAGATCACTGCACATTCATTCCACCAGCACCGGTGTTTATCAGATCACAACACATCTTCAATGTGAACTTATTATTACTCTTTGCTCTAAGTCTTTGATATTTGTTTCATAATAATTGTACAATGTGAACATAGCCAACACAAATTGACCACTATCGTGTCACATCCATGGTTCATCATCGCATTCCCCGTAGTCAAAGAACTGACGGGGCGCAGGAAGCACCGCAAGATGCGGGTAACGTAGCACCACAAGAAGTTGGTAACCTAGCTAGTGACAATCAGGCTGGTGAGAACGTGCAGGGAGATTTTAGCCCGAGCGATTTTCTGGTCCTAAACGATGACCAAGATAACCAAGCTAACCAGGTAACTTAGGTGTGATTTGATGAAGTAGTCACATCCACTAATCAACTGAGATGGTATTGACTTACTCATTTTCTCCAGGACAGGGAGGAACCTAGATCGGCCGATGCGCCAGAGGGCTCGGGTAACATTAGAGCCAGAACCCCGAGTGGCCCGACAAAGCTTCGTCTCAATAAGAATTATTAGATCACAGCATTTGATGAATTTGGGATGCCGTGCGAACCGCCCACTATTGTGTTGAAATACTCTTCACATATCGACATCCTTGTTAGGGACATTGTGCCCTTGAAGTATTGGAAGTGGTCTGGCAATGGAAGAAAGGACCCGGCAGTGGTTCCTGAAGTTTTGAAGAAGAAGGTTTGGGATGAGCTCCCAAAGTGTTTCACTTCCCCTCAGGAAGGCCCACAGTATAACAAAGACTTAGCACAGAAGAAAGCCTATGAAAGAATGGCATCAATTCACAAGACTCATCGGTATGATTGTCACAAAAGTATGTTGCCCAAAATACAGAGCCAAATTTTGATGGATGAGTGCTGTCCTCGCAGAGGGCCTACTGGCAGGACTTCAAGGATCACTGCACCACTATGGAGTTCCAAGAACTTAGCGTGAAGAATAAGCAGAACTCAGAGAAACCGGATAACCCTCATCGTCTCAGATCCCGAGGATATGGCAAGCAGCTGGCTATTATTATTGCAGAATTCGATAAGAGGGACAAGCTTATTGAACAAGGTGTTGCAGTTGAGACTGCCGGTTGGGAGGATAGATCTTTATATTATTTTATCAGGAGGAAATCCCATCATGGTGATGATGGGAGCTTTAGCCCCTTAAATAATCCAAAGAATGAAAACAATGCAAATGATGCAGTGATAATTGAGGCCCGCAACCTCGTCACAAGGATCACCGAGATAACTGAGGAGGTGAGGCAAGGGGTTCGCACTTCTAATAGGGAGAACGACGTGCTAATCCAAGCACTTGGGAACAAGGAGCACGGTGGCCGCACCAGAGGAGTTGGTGTTGTTAATTGGCTTCAAGGATTCCTAGAATTCATCAGTAGCTACCGGAGCCACAAAAGGGCTAAAGAGGCACGAGAGGAAGAGACGAGGAGGTTGATTAGGGAGACGGAACATAGATGGAGCTCCAAATTGGATGCGATGGTTGAATCTAAAGTCAAGGAAGCTTTGGCATCCCGGGAATCAGAGATGGCGTTGGATGTTCCGCAGCAGCTATGGCTCGACCCCTTTTGGTGTAGAAGACAAGAATGCTCCTCATCCGTTGGACAACATCAGTGAACCGGTCAATGTCAAGTTGTACATCCAGCAGCAATGGACCAAAGACAAGGTAGCGGCCGGCCAGGCCTAGCTTGTTGGCGATGGGACCATTAATGGCAGCCCAATTCCACAGGGGTGCGCCAAAGTGACCATCGACATGATACTTCATAAGAAGTACAACAAGATATTGATCCAACACCTCGCATCACAAGAAAGGTAGAGACTTGTCTAGAACAAGGGAGCTCAGGTGGCCTAGCGCAAGTGCCTCATTAAGCCAGACCATGAGTTGTCGTCGAAAGAAGAGGACGAATGCAACTCCTTGCCCAACTCAACATATCCAAGTAGAGGACATAACTCTCAGCTGCCATCATCACCAAGGACGGCTCCTTCTCCTCCTCATCAAGAGATGACTCCTCCTCCTCATCTTCAGCCGGCTCCTGCTCATCAGTAGACTACTCTGCTACCTCCACCTGCACCTCCTGCTGCTTCTCATCCCTCTGGATCAAGAGGGTCAAAACAGATCGCTTCCACTCCCCTCCTCTGAAAGGCCCCTCTAATTCTGGCCCGTCAAAAGGAAAGATTGCTACTTGCTCTGCATCAGCATCTAGAGGACAGAGTTCTCATCTTCCTGCATCCAAAGAGACACCAAATGCATCATAGGCACGCAAAAGGTCCTCGGAGTCAGTTCCCCAGGCGCAGGAAGAGAAGTAGAAAAGGCCATTCAGTGGCAGCATTACAAACATTATGCAGCAAAAATGGACTCACAATATACCAAAGGAAAAATATCAGCCATTCTTCAATCTAATTGCCTCAATTCCTCTGGTCTTGAAGAGGAACGAATATGAAAGGCATACGCAAAACCAGTACAACAATGACAGTGGAAACGCAGAGTTCCATGAACATGAATGAAGAATAAACAAATTGGTCGAAGATAACCCTGAGTAGAGCAGAGAATACTAGGCGGATGTCTATTGGGAGACAATGGCTTACGCACCATTGGCAATGAAGTTCCAGCTTGGGGACTCGTTGGTTTCCGAAGAAGATTATAGGAACTTGACCACCCCGCTTAGGGATTTGCATAATTATTATATTTTCGTTTTGCGGGATTCCAAGTCGGCTTGGTTTACTTTCATTATCCAACTGCCGGTTGTTTTCAACTATCAACAAGAAGAGAAATATGATGTGGATTGGGAGTGTCTGTTCCAATTGTACTAGAGACGCAGCCTTGATGTACAAACCATGTGTTTGTGGACTATGTAAGTACCCTACATAGATTGTTTAATTCTATGCACTTGCCATGTTTTTTATGCAGGTTAGTTGCACAATATTGCAGCGTAAAGATCACATGGAAGCACTTAGGCTTCTTAGACCCTGTCTGATTCAATGATCAGACCTGCCTTGGCAAAGTAGGACATTCCGGTGTGGAGGCGACGATAGAGATATTGGTAAAATTTTTTGAATAGTTCATGGATTTGAAGAAGACCCACATATTTTACCCTACAACTTCAAGTATGTGTTCTCGACCAGTGGTTTTTATGCTTCTTTTTTTGTCCATATTATTCGTTACTTACACTTTTTTGATTATAGCGACCATCACGCCCTCGTTTGTATCGATCTTCGCTGCAATGAGATTCATGTGTGGGACTCGAAGAAGAAGCCACTCAAGGATCTGAAGCCACTGGTGGAACTACTCAATAAGTATGTGGTGCTAACAACACCATATTCCTATGATCACATATATCTTTTTCTAGTGAATCTCATTTTAACTATTTATTATAATTTTTCACAGGGTTCGGAGCAGGCATAGTGGTGGGAGGCAAACATCATTCGACATTGTTGTAATGACCAAGATCCCACACCTACAACAGCCAAATGCCAACAATGAGTGTGGGTTCTATGTCATGTGGGCCATGTTCCGTTATGTTGGGTACACTACGAAAGAGCCAGATCAACTTGTGAGTATAATCCACATTTCATTTATTTCTACTATCAAATATAAAATATGGTGTAGTAATTCAATCTTTGCCTCCTTTTTTAATGACAGCGCAAGAAATATAACCACAAAAGGCTAAATCAATTTGAGATCATGGGATTTCAAAGTGAGCTGGCAGAGTTCCTCCTGCGTCATGTATTTTCAAAAGAAGGCGAGTTTTCAATTGCAAAAGCTCGGCTATGGAGGGACCAGGTTACAGAAGAGGTCCTCGAACTTCTGTTGTAATAATTTCTTTTCGTATGTTTGGCGATCTTGTATCGAACATTTGAATGTGCGGTATCAGATATTTGTATTGTATTTATATCGTTGATGGAAAACTTTAATTATAATTAGTAGCATTATGATGTCTACAGTAAATTGAAATATTAAATAGAAGTATTATAAATTACAAAATATAATTAAAATAAAAGAAAAAAATTAGAAAAAATACAAATACTGGCGGTCGGATCAAAAAGCCGGCAGTGTTGACAAAGTTAACACTGTCGGCTTTGGCCAAAAGCCAGCAGTATTGACTAAGTAAACACTATCGGCTTTTGTTGATGCAAAGTTCTATCTGCAAACACACCGGGCTAATACCCAAATTCGATATCCGAAGCGTGCCAGTCGATTTGACCTGTTAATCGACAAGGATGATAACTTGAACAAAAACCGAACGAGACGACAGCGATGCGCCCGGACGTCAAAGCTCGGATTGCTCGGGAACACAGAACTCGCGAGGTCGTCGGAGATCGAGTTGATGCAGCCCGTCGATTCTCTAAAGTACTCGTTGAAAAAGAGAAAATACTTGACGAAGTCGTCAAAAAGTAGAGTACTGGTAGAAGTAAATTGTGATAAAAAGTAGATTTATTTATTGCTGCTTTGATCCTCATTACAATACCCTTCAGCACATATTTATACTCTGCTATTCGAAGAATCCTAACCGAATACGAAAAGCTTAAATATAGAAAAATAAACTTATTCCTTATACGAACTCTATCTCTAAAGGAAAGGAATAAAACTCGTATAGGAACTGGATTCAGACTACACTACAAAAATCATAAGCTCACATGATGCCGATCCTCTGTCTATTTCTGTCATGATGAAGTTATCTTTCCATCGGCATACTCTCTGGTATCGGCAACAATCTTCTAGTCTCCGGCTTGTCTCATCGGCAACAGCTCTTCAGCTTCATCGGCAGCAATCCTCTAGCTTCCTGCCAGTCTCATCGGTAACAGCTCTTCAGCCTTATCGGTAACAACTCAGACCAATCCACCCTTCATCGGCAACCACTCATCGGCAACGTCAAAAGCAATGCTGAAGATAAAATAATAACCAATCCCTTGCCGATTAGCTCAATTTCCGATTGTTACTGACACGTGCCGAAAAACGGTGTCAACAGCTTTGGCAGCAAGCCGGCAATATTGACTGAGTCAACACTGTCGGCCTGTACCAAGCGCCAGCAGTATTTACTGAGTCAACACTGTCGGTTTCGACAACATACCGGCAATGTTGTTCGAAAACGCCACTACCGTTTGGTGCTATGAGCCGGCAGCGTTGATTCAACATCACTGCCGGCCGCAAATTTCCGGCAGTCACTTGGCCACTGCCGGAACAGATTCCGGCAGTGATAACAGTTGAGCGCCGGCAGTGATGGACCCGACTGGGGTAGTGGATATTTATATAAATCTCATTAACTAATATGATTTGATTTTTTAAATTCTTTGCCCCTGTACGTGGCCTAAATACTGAAAGTAATACTTGTTCAAATTTTGTACTAAAATTGGTACTGATTGAAAGAATGCATATTTTTAAAGATGAGAAAGAGATTCTAGGTGTGCTTGCCAAACTCGAAGTGAGTATCACAGAATAGCAGAAAAGTAAACCTGCCGTAAATCTTAGGCCACAAGCCCACAGTCATGAAAGTATTGTAAGAAGAGATGTACTAATTGATTGGATGTCTATGTAGGTACTGGTAATTCCAAGAGCAGTAAAAGACAACTTACTCAAAGTACCCAACTAGACACATCATGATAGACAATAAATGTTCATGACACGCAACTTAACGATCGTGACTAATTCTTCAATGGACAAAAAATAATATATTCATCCACTCCACGACCGTGAGAAGCCGACAACAGTAGGATTCATGCTAATGAATCAATTATCCATGACATCTTCATTATGGCGGTGACAATATGCCCTTAGCAAGATCTGAAAAGATTAAACCACATACTTAGCATATGCATCTCATATATACATTTTTTTTTAGAAAAGGCACAAAGGTTAGTACCTTGGATTGTAGAAGCTCACGTAAGGTAAGATCCGGCCGTAGGCCTCCGATTTACCTACTTTCTTTACCTTCCTTGACTTGATGTCAAGTGTGAAGACTCCCGCTTCATGACTGATGAAAATAGTATATGTGCCTTCGACCAAGCCAATCGCTTCAGGCTCCTGCTCGTCACTTCTTGGGAGTAGTGCCTCGAGCTCCATGACCTTGTGTTGTTCCCACCTACCAAAGCCATTGTTAGCATGGGCTTGCCATGACCACATGTAGATGCAATTGTCCAATACGGCAACAAATCCTAGTTCTCCATCGTCTAGCTCCATGGAAACCGATCCCCACACACCTGGTGAGTCGATCAAAGAAAGCTCATCATGTCTTCGGATGTCGTACTTAAGCAAGGTTGCGCCACACTGAACGCTAAAGTCAACATCGTTTCCGATAATAAGAGTAGGTCTCGGGTAAACATTCCAATAAACATCAATGTAGATCATGGAGAAGAGTACATGGTCACCCATGCCTTATATGGGTAATTGGAAAGATATTCCCCACAGGAGACCACAAGGAATGCACTGGCGTGGCAGTCCAGATGGTCGCAGCCGTCCACGGCGCACAGCACTGTCCCGGTTACGTGATTGTGCGGGTATTTGGGCACGCTCAGTTCCTTCTGGTCGCCGGTGACCGGATCCCACACAATAAGCCCGCCCGTGACCTCGATAAGAACGCGGCCGTGGCGACAGTCCTCCACGCGCGGCAGCCAGTCGAGTCTTGTGCTGTCGAGCTTCAGCGGCGAGGTTGTCAAGGGGTAAGCTGTGATGGTGGAGACGAATTGGGGGAACGGAAGGGAATTTTCTTCAGTCTGGTCGCTGCCATTGTGGTGGAGGTTGTGGAAGTAGCCGAGGAGGAGCGGCGCTCGGTGTAGCGTGAGTAGCGCCGGAGGAAGCCGGGGTCGGAGAGGATGCGGCGCCCGGGCTTGCACACGACACGATCCCGGCGCGGAAGAGGTGCGCAGGCTCGTCTGGCGGGATGCGGAGGAGGATCTCCTCGACGAGCTCCTCCATTAGCGCAGGAGGCGAGCGAGGGCGGCGGCTCGGCGGCGCCATGTCGCGCTGGTTGTAGGGGATCCGCCGGTTCGATGTGATGCGAGATTTGCGAGACGCGAACGCACGAGCACGACGCCTCTGGTTTTGGAGTTGGACTTGTGTTTGGCTTGGACCGTCTTGAAGGGCAGCGACTGCTAAGTGGGGCCAAAAGAACAAGTCGGGCAGAAACAGGACGCTTTTGTGTTCCGTGTTTTAGAAATTGGAAAATATTTTCCGGTTGATTGATTTTGCAGAATTAGACGTCTATATATATGATGATTTTTTTTTAATAATTTCACATAAACACCCAGTTCAGTCTGTGTGAAGTTGGGGTGCAATTATATCGAATCAAAACCTCAAAGGGTCTGCAAATATATGCTCTCGTGAAATATATACTCATCAGTAGCAACATATTTTGATTCAAGGATACCCTTGATTCAAAGCCTCAGAGTTAATGTAAAAACAAGTGGTTCAGAAAATTTGGAGTTACAGTTCTTTTTTACGAGAGACTTGTAGTTGTTGAGACTGGCCACAAAATGCATCTCCCGCTTGCACACATATCAGAAGAAACTCGCACTTGGCTCGCTTATTGATGAACTCTCTTATTGTGCGAACTCTCTTGTCGTATAACTCATATGGCATATGGGTTTAGAGTAGAAGATTGATGATCATATTCAGGTATATGAGATTGCAACATATTAGCTTTAGATAACATGTCCTTAGGTTACAACATGACCTTAAAAAGTTTTGTAACGCCTATTGTAAATCCTTGCTAAACTTTATGCTCTTGCAGCAGGCCGTTGAAGGCCCCCGATATTAAAAATCAGCTAGGGGAAATGTGTCGATCGCAAAAGAAAAAAAAACATTAGCTTTATAAATTACTGAATGTTTGCATATCAAAATGGGCAAGCATGCAGCTAACAGGTTCCAACGAGTCACTAAAGGAGGTTGGGCAAAACAAATACACACTACTCTGGTATGAAATCATCTCCGTTCTTCATTTTCAGATGTGCTCATCTTAGTTGCTGCTGCAATCACCTTTTATATGTGGTGAATCCACACAAAGTTTCTTCAGAGCAGGTTCAGCAGAGGTTGCAGCACGTCCAATTGCCTCTGCTGTAGACAGAGTTGAAACATATATAATCGATTCCAAATGGTGTTGCCAAACATGGAACAAATATTTGGATGAATAAAACTACTAAACTTGATAACCACGGTGGACCACAATCATTAGAAATTTAGTGAGAGACATTAGAATAGGTAATTCACCCAATTTTTATTTGAATATCAAGTCAGAAAAGTAGATATAGACATAATAAATAATCACAATGACAAAAACACTTTCGTTACTGAATTAGAGACAACATATAACATCTACAGGATTAGAGACAAGCAGCTAGGAAATAAAGGGCTGGAGCCTTACATGGAGTGAATAAGCTAATGAAGGGGAATGCGGTGGTGATGTCCCTGGACGCAGTTATCTTTTTCACTCGCCCTGACTTCAGCTCAAACGTGAAGGAACCGACATTTGTGCAAATGAAAAGAATGCCAACACCCTCAGCAAAACCAGACACATAAACTTGAGCACCGTGTTTGTTCATATCAATGGGAAATATCTTGTCAAGCTCGATGACCTTCTCTTGTACCCACTCTGCAACAAGTTTTCCATCATGATTCACCATCCTCGACGACCAAAGGTAAAGCCTTGGATCTCTTATGCAGGCAAGCCCCAGCGCGCCATCCTCGTTTTGTGTGAGGACCAGATCTTCAGCAAAATTTGATTGCGAGGTGTGTGAAGCCTCACTGCATATGGACCGCGAGGAGAACACTGAAATGCAGTGTTGGACCAAGTCATACTTGATGATGTTGGCATCAGGCGTGAAGATGCAATAGTTTTTGTCTCCAATGACGGTGGCACTACCATAATGGATGTCGAGGTCTTTCCATAGGCCATCAAATCAAACTGAGACGAAACCGCTGCACCCCACGCATGAGCCTCCGATGAGTACACGAGCGCTGTGAAGATGAAGGTGCCGTCCATAGCCTCATCAGCTCCTAGGTACACCACAAGGTACGGACCGCCGCAGCAGTCGTGGTGGTCGCAGCCGGCCACGGCGCAGAGCACCGCAACGCAGTAGGAATTGCAGTCCATGTCGTCTTGCACCTGCAGCTCCTGCCAGGCATCGCTGATCGGATCCCAAACCATGAGGTTCTTGCCGAACCGGTCTCGGAGGACGCGGCCGTGACGGCAGTCAAGGACGCATAACTCACGGCGGCGGCGGTGGCACTTCGGCAGGGCCACGGAGGGGAAAGCCGCAGCGGCAGGCTTGAAGCAAGGAAGGTAGCCTACTCGTCCTTGCTGCTCCCAGTCGTTGCAGAAGAAGCCGAGCAGTGGGGGACGATGACGTCGGTGGAACGCATGGTAGCGGCGAAGGAAGCCCGGGTCGGAGAGGATGATGCGGCGCTAGGCCTTGCACACCAGTGCGACGTGGACGAGGTGTGCGGGCTCATCTGGCGGGATGCGGTGGAGGATCTCCTCGATGAGCTCCTCCATGTCGCTGGTTGTTGGCACTACGGGAAAATCTGTCTTTGTCGACTGCTTGCGGCTTTGCCGAGTCTTTGCCGACTGGCTGAGTCTGGCAGTCGGTAAAGGCATCTTTGTCAACTGCCAGACTCAGGCAGTCGGCAAAGACAGCCCCCTTTGTCGACTGCCTCAGGCTAGCAGTCGGCAAAGATGCCTTTGCCAACTGCCAGCTGAGGCACTCGGCAAAGATTTGATTTTTTTAATCTTGATTTCAAACTTTTTCTATGGTCCTTCTAAATTGTATTGAATCATATTTTTAAATTTTAATTTTTTAATAACTTTTTGCTATATATTTTGAATTAATTTGTTTACTTAAATTTTTCTCCAAAAAGTAAATTTAAACTGCATGTGCATGAAATAATGAAATGGAGCCATTCAAAAAATTGTATTCATGTTAGAGAGTGTATATTAAGGCCATATCCAGGAACTGGCCAAAAATTTTGAACGTCTTGTTCACGAAACATGACCATTCAATTGCGGGAGAAGTATTTTTTAATTATATAAAATGCAAACGAAGTATGAAAATCACGCAACTTGGCGAGGTGTCATCCCATCGTATGTGGAGGCTGTGGTAAAAATTGAGAATATTTCGAGCAAGTTATGATGTCGGATGGCTAACCCAGACATCTCCACATGTGATCACTTATGGTCCATGTGGAGATGTCTGGGTTTTAGGCATCCGACATCACAACTTTCTCGAAAGATTCTAAATTTTTTATCAGAAACTCTTCATGCGATATCATGACACCTCGATAAGTTTCGTAATTTTTGGACTTCGTTTGCATTTTACATAATTAAAAAATACTTCTCCCGCAACTGAATGGTCATGTTTCATGAATAAGACGTTCAAAATTTTGATTTAGTTCCTGGATACGTCCTTAATATACACTCTCCAATATGAATATAATTTTTTAAGTGACTACATTTCATTATTTTACTAGCAAATATGCCCGTACGTTGCAACGAGAATTATAACTTGTGTCATTTGTTCTAATAATCATATAGCGTACATTGGTTGGACATATGCTATCTAACTCACATGAATATAAATCATGAGTATATGTTGACACCGTTTTTCGGCACGTGTCAATAAGGATCGGGAGGCTAAACTAAATCGGCAAGAAGGTGGTTATTCTCCAGTATTGCTTCTGAGTTGCCGATGGATGATTGCCGATAAAGGACATGTTGATCTCGTACATTGCCGATGAAGCCAGAGGGCTGTTGCCGATGGAGAGAGAGGCATGGTTGCCGATGGAAAGCAGAGCTGAAGAACGTGGAAAGCAGAGCTGAGTCATTATCGATGGGTTTTGCCGATGGAATCTACAGAGATGAGGAGCGTGCCGATAGAGGTTTCATCGTGAGTAATGGATAAGGAAACTGGCAATATTTATGCCAATATTTTAATAGTTTACTTTTGAGTCCGACCTTGGTACGAGTCATTATTTTTTATTCCTTAGAGATAAGACTTGTTTAGATAATACTTTGTCGTGTCTGTTTAGAACTCATAGTACCAGGGTATAAATATATACCGAGAGTCAATGTAAAAAAGGTCAACCAATCAAATACAATAAATCTATTACTTTTATCTACTTTTCAAGCAATCTACTTTTCGACGACTTCGTCACCAGTACCTTTTCCTTTTCAACGAGTTCTTTCAAGAATCGACGGGCTGCATCAACTTGATCTCCGGCGACCTTGCAGGTTCCACGTCTACCGAGCACGATTCAGGCTTTGACGTCCGGGCGTATCGCTGTCGTCTCGTCTGATCTGTTCAACAGTTATCGAATATCATCTGAGCTTTGACGTCCGGGCGTATCGCTGTCGTCTCGTTCGGGTTTTATTCAAATTTATCATCCTTGTCGATTAACAGGTCAAATCGACTGGCACGCCTTGATATCGAACTTGGGTATTAGCCCGGTGTGTTTGCAGATCCAACGCATTTTTGCATCAACACATCTTTTGGCACGCCCGGTGGGACACATACTAAAATCATCATGTCGAATTCTTCTGAAATCAATCTGGAGAACGTAATTCCTATGTCAGAAGCGGATCTCAAGGAAGAACAGAGGCAAGCCATGGAGAAGGCTATGGAGGATTACAAGCAGCTTTACCTGAAATCCTACAGCAAGAATAGGAGCGGAGAAGTGGTACAGAAGCAAGACCCGCCGTTGCCTCGGCAGGTTACTTTTGACTCTAATCCTGGTAAATTACAATCAATGGTTAACTCTGCATTAAGTCATGCATTGATTAATCACTCTAGCGTACTGTCCAATACTGTTTATAATGCTGTTATTCAATTGTTAAAAGAAGGACAAGTACAAGTACCAGCTTATGTTGGCCCAGTATATCATCAGCTTGGGATGTCATCTTCTACAGCTCCATCGGCTACTACAGCCGTTGTGGCTCCAGGGGTTTCTGCTCCTCATACAGATCTGCCTACTGCTGAATCTCCACCGCCGATGTCAAGTTCAGCAAAGAATACTCAATTAAGTACAGATCTAATGGCATCGGCAATGTTGGGTCTTTCAGTTCAAAATCGATGAGTTCCTGCCGATTGGTGGGGATATGGGATGTCTCCAGATCTACTTGCTTTTAACTCTGGATTAAATCAGACGCATGATACAGCGGGTAAAACCCCCATAACGTCAGCTACTCCAGTTCGGCCGATGGCTCAAATGACGCACTATACTACAACGCCATCTACCGCACAGTTGCCATCAGGAAGACTCCACATGTCGCCTTATCAGGCATCATACACAAGTCCATCGGCAAACCCTCTACCGATGCAACAAGGGTTTTCAACTGCAAACCAACCGGTGGCATCAATTGTTCCTCTAGCTGGAGTTCCTGCAAATCAAGGGAATTATGTTGTCTATCATCCAAGGATGCAAGAGCAACAGGTGGCTGCAGTCTATCAACCATCGGCGAGTCATGTGCCGATGATGCCTAATCCAAATGGGACGGGTCCATTGCCAGCTCAACAGCACTTTGCTCAGCCTGAGTGTCAGATGGCAGGGGTTGAACAGCAATATATGCAAGCAGATATTCAGAATCCTGCATCGGCACCATGGCCGATGAACCCTGTGCAGCAAATTAGTGGACCAGCAATAACAAATGTGCCGATTGCTCCGGCTCATTTGTCACAAGGACACATCGAAGCCTATCAGCCAGCACCTCTAGCAGAAATTCAGCCTATGCCTCAGCAAGGTCAAGATGCATACTGGACTGATAAAATTGCAGAAGTGATGAGAGAGCAATTTGGGATTAAGCCTAAGCTTAATACTTACTCTTATCGGATCCCATACCCTTTAGCCTATGATCTGATTCTTTTCCCAAATCAGTACAAGGTACCAGATTTTACTAAATTCTCTGGACAGGACGATACTTCAACAATGGAGCATATCAACCGCTTCATTATTCAATGTGGAGAAGCAGCTAACAGGGATGAATTGAGGGTTCGATTATTTTCCTCATCATTGTCTAGATCGGCTTTTGCATGGTTTATTCGTTATCACCTAATTCTGTTATTACATGGGCCGATCTAGAGAAGCAATTTCACAAGTACTTCTTTGCTGGAGTATATGAAAAGAAGCTGACTGATTTGACAAAATTGAGACAACGCAATGATGAATCGGTAGAAAGTTTCGTACACAGGCTAAGAGATGTAAAGAATAAATGCTACAGCTTAGTACTTGATGATCGGCAGTTAGCCGATTTAGCTCTTCAAGGGTTACTGCCACACATCAGAGAAAAATATGGGTCACAAGAGTTTGAAAGTTTGAGTCATATAGTGCAGAGGATTTCTGATCAGGACACTAAGGTTTTTGAACCTAGAAAGAATTGGAATAAAAAGGTGTCCTTTGTAGAAGAGGCAGAAGATTCAGACTCTGATGACGAACCAATTATCAGCTTGGCTGAGTGGGTAAAAAATAAGAAGCTGATATCATGTCCTTTCGGTCAGAAAGAGCCAGAAAGGTTTCTATTTGACATCACCAAAGCCGATAGGATATTTGATCTTTTGCTCCAAGAGGGTCAAATTAAGCTGTCTCCTAATCATGTGATTCCATCGGTAGAAGAGTTGAAAAAGATTAGGTACTGCAAATGGCACAATGCTACCTCGCATAGTACCAATGATTGCAAGGTGTTTAGGCAATAGTTGCAGTCGGCTATCGAATCCGGGAAGATCACATTTAATAATTCAAAGTCTCAGAAGCCGATGAAAATTGATCAACATCCGTTCCCTGCAAACATGGTGGAGGCTAAAGGCAAAACCAAAGTATTAACGTCGGAGGCTGCTAGAAGAAATGCATCGGTAGACCCTAAAAATCAAATAACTGTTGATGACGTGAAGGGAAAGGAACCTACCGATGGCACTAAAGGGAGAAGAATTGTTAATGAAGGTAGTAGCTTCAGAAGACCCCTGGGGCCTCCATATGGTGTTCGATATCGGCAACAACGTGAGGATCAGTATCGGCAGCAACAGAAAGAGTTACGTCGGCATAAAGATCACTGGAATTGCCCGTTTTTCTTTCATTGCTGGGAAGAAGGCATTAAATTGCCCACTGCCGATACCTGCCCTGAATGTAATGGTTATTATTTAAATGATCGGGCAGAGAGACAACATCACTCTAGTAATCGAGGGGTACACATCAATAAGCCGATCAAAGAAAAAGTGTCAGCACTTTATCGGCTGGGGGCAGAGTTAGTGTGCATGACAGGCTTGGCGGGCATATTGATTGTTTTCCAAGGGGTCAGGCAGAGCTTGAAGAGATGGCTAACGAAAGGGTTCCTGATGAAGGGATATTTTGCAGGTATCCAAACATAGGCTTCCATGAGCAGAACACAAAGCGTTATCAGCCTATTTGGAAAACAAAGCTCCCCCAATGGTGCCCTAAAGGATTGACGAGAACTCAAAAAAGAAGGGTACAGCGTATGCATCAAGAGGATTTACAGTGCCCAAAAGAAAGCATCCCAAAGGTAACAACTCAAGTATGGCAACCAAAATGCAAGGGTGGAGGTCCATCGACAGATGTTAACATGGTCTTCATGTTGCCGATGGAGTTCTTGGCACCAGATGACAAGGAACAAGTAATTTTTGCTGATAAAGCAGCTCAACTAACTCTGGATCCAATGATGGCTGTGTTTGAAAAGCCTGCCGATGATGAAAGGCAACACCTCAAAGCTTTGTTTGTTAAAGGCAGGGTTGATGGACAGCCAGTGTAAAAAATACTCATAGATGGAGGAGCGGCAATTAATATTATGCCGTATGTCATGTTCCGAAGACTTGGAAAAGGAGACTAGGATTTAACCAAGATGGATATGATGCTTAAAGATTTTGAAGGCAATGTGTCTCCGGCTAAAGGGGCATTATGTGTTGAGTTGACTATCGGCAGCAAGACTTTGCCAACCACTTTCTTCATCGTTAGCGGCAAAGGTAACTATAATTTGCTCCTAGGAAGGGATTGGATCCATGCCAACTGCTGTGTTCCTTCTACGATGCATCAGTGCCTTGTACAGTGGGTTGGAGACAAGGTTGAGGTTATCCCTGGTGATTCTTCTTATATAATCGCATCGGCTGATTCTGAGACCTATGAACGGACAAAATGCATATCGGGAGAAGCATGGGATACGGAATTTCTTAGGGTTGCCGATTATGAGCTTACACCGATCCAAGCAGTCGGTTCTGAAGATGAATTTTAATGGATCGGTTTGCCGATGGTGGAAAACTTGGTCATGGGTTCACATCGGCTGATGATTACTTGGTCATGGGTTCACATCGGCTGATGATTTAGTAGAAATAGATATTGGTAACGGTGATAGGCCGAGGCCAACTTTTATTAGTGCTAAGTTAGATTCTCAATGTAAACAGCAAATGATTAATATTTTGAGGGAATATAAAGACTGTTTTGCTTGGGATTATACAGAGATGCCTGGACTAGATCGGTCAATAGTTGAGCATCGGTTGCCTATTAGGCCAGGATTTCGGCCTCATCAGCAGCCCGCACGCCGATGTAATCCTAAAGTGTTACCTGATATTAAGGCTGAAATCACAAAGTTAATTGAAGCTGGCTTTATTCGGCAATGTCGATATGCCGAATGGATTTCTAATGTGGTTCCTGTTTATAAGAAAAATGGAAAACTTCATGTGTGTATTGATTTCAGGAATCTTAATAAAGCTACACCGATGGATGGCTATCCAATGCCTGTTGCCGATTTATTGATTGATGCTGCGGCTGGACATCGGATCATCAGCTTCATGGATGGTAATGCCGGTTATAACCAAATTTTTATGGCTAAAGAGGATATTTCCAAGACTGCTTTTAGGTGTCCAGGTCATGTGGGTTTATTTGAATGGATTGTCATGACCTTCGGCTTGAAAAATGCCGGTGCTACCTATCAAAGGGCTATGAATTTTATCTTCCATAAATACATCGGCACATTGGTTGAAATCTACATAGATGATGTGGTAGTCAAATCTGAAGGTTTTGAAAGTCATCTTGTTGATCTACGAAAAATCTTGGAGTGCACCAGAAAGCATGGTTTAAAGATGAATCCTACTAAGTGTGCATTTGGTGTATCGGCAGGTCAATTCTTAGGCTTCATGATACATCAAAGAGGTGTTGAAATCAGCAGAAAATCTATTGATGCAATTAATAAAGTTGTTGCTCCTGTCGATAAGACTGAGTTGCAATCCTTGATCGGCAAGATTCAGTCCTTTATTAAAATTAAAAGTCGATCAGGAATTTGTATGGGGAACAGAGCAGCAATTAGCCTTAGAAGAAATTAAAAAATATTTGGTAAACCCTCCAGTATTGGTTCCACCTCAACACGGGAAACCTTTCAAGTTGTACTTGTCTGCCGATGATAATGTTATCGGATCAGTATTAATTCAAGAGTTTGAAAGGGAAGAACATGTGATATATTATTTAAGCAGAAGACTAATAGACGCTGAGACCAGGTATTCAGCCATTGAGAAATTATGTTTGTGTTTATATTTCTCTTGCACAAAGTTAAGACATTATTTGTTATCGGCTGAATGCACTGTTATATGCAAAGACGATGTGGTTAAGCATATGTTGTCGATGCCAATTTTGAAAGGAAGGATCGGCAAGTGGATCTTAGCATTATCAGAATTTGATTTGCGTCATGAATCGGCTAAAGCGGTTAAAGGACAGGTAATGGCCAATTTTGTTACTCAACATTGCAGTGTGGTAGATTATGCTGAGATTGCTCTATGGACACTTTTCTTTGATGGATCTACTTGTGGCGAAGGAGCAGGAATCGATATTATGTTAATCTCGCCTCGAGGAAAGAAATATGAATTTTCATTGCCGATTGCTGGCACTTCAACAAACAATCAGGCTGAATATCAAGCTTTACTGAAAGGGTTAGAATTGCTCAGAGAAATACGTGCCGATACAGTTGAAGTCTTTGGGGATTCCATGCTAGTCATTAATCAATTGATCGGAACATATGAATGCCGAAGTGAAGTTTTGATTACTTATCATGAAAAGTGCTTGCAAATATTAAAGGAGTTTAAAGATTTTCGCCTTGAACACATTCCCAGATTGCACAATGAAGAAACTAATAGGCTAGCACAGCATGCTTCGGGATATCAATTGATCCGAGAAGTGCTGACATCGATAATTGATGCCGATGACTGGAGAAGAGAGATTGCTGATTATTTAAAAGATCCGTCTAAGAAAGTAGAGAGACGTATAAGGTTTCAAGCTATCAAGTATGTGCTCCTTGATACTGAATTATATTATCGCACTTTAGATGGGGTTTTACTCAAATGCCTTAGCAAAGAGGAATCAAAAAGTCGAATGGGTGAGATTCATGAAGGAGTGTGTGGGGCACATCAATCGGCATTTAAAATGAAATGGATGATCAGGAGGAATGGGTATTATTGGCCGACAATTCTTGAGGATTGTTTTAAATATTTCAAAGGGTGCCAGTCATGTTAGAAATTCGGTAATGTTCAAAGAGCACCTGCATCGGTAATGAATCCTATAATCAAACCTTGGCCGTTTAGAGGATGGGCTATTGATCTCATTGGTCAGATTTACCCACCGTCGAGTAAAGGACACAAATTCATACTCGTCGCTACCTATTATTTCACAAAGTGGGTTGAAGCAATTCCTTTAAAGAAAGTGTCATCGGCAAATATGATTGATTTCGTGAAAGAGTATATTGTTTACCGATTTGGTATTCCTCAGACTATTACTACCGATCAAGGAACTATGTTCACATCGGGAGAATTTGATGACTTTGCCATCGGTATGAGGATTAAAATTCTAAATTCCTCCCCTTATTATGCTCAAGCTAACGGACAGGCTGAGGCATCTAATAAAGGAATAATCAAGCTTATTAAACGGAAAATTGAGGAAAATCCTAGGAGATGGCATACTCTTTTAAATGAAGCCTTATGGTCATATCGGATGGCGTGTCATGGTGCAACTAAGGTTTCACCATATCAGTTGGTATATGGGCATGATGCAGTTTTGCCTTGGGAAATTAAGACTGGTTCTAGGCATGTATTTTCTCAGGATCAGTTGACAGCCGATGAGTATGATACGCTTATGAGAAATGAATTAGAAGATTTAGCAGGTCATCGGCTAAAGGCTTTAATTAGCATCGAAGAAAATAAAAAGAGGGTTGCTAGGTGGTATGATAAAAAGGTGAAAATAAAAGAATTTACAAATGGAGATTTAGTCTGGAAATTGGTTTTGCCGATTGGGACTAAGAGTTCAAAATTCGGCAAGTGGTCCCCTAATTGGGAAGGTCCTTATCGGATAAATCAGTCTGCTCCTGGTAACGCATACATCTTAGAAACCCTCGAAGGAGTTATATTTCCCAGAGCATTAAATGGAAAGTATTTAAAGAAATATTACCCCAGTATTTGGATGGATGCGTAAAATGCAGGAAAAAAGGGGTATTTCAGACTTGTTCTTCATTACCAGCGGGTGAATCGAAGTGCCGGGATAGGTATGGTGCCTATGCGCGCAATAATCGAGAAGTTGTACAGGTAATTTTGACAGGAGGTAATCATAGCTCAGAAGAAATTTCGGCGCATAAAGTATTTTATACTCCAAAATTGGGGGGCATGTGTTGACACCGTTTATCGGCACGTGTCAATAAGGATTGGGAGGCTAAACTAAATCGGCAAGAAGGTGGTTATTCTCCAGTATTGCTTCTGAGTTGCCGATGGATGATTGTCGATAAAGGACATGTTGATCTCGTACATTGCCGATGAAGCCAGAGGGCTGTTGCCGATGGAGAGAGAGGCATGATTGCCGATGGAAAGCAGAGCTGAAGAACGTGGAAAGCAGAGCTGAGTCATTATCGATGGGTTTTGCCGATGGAATCTACAGAGATGAGGAGCGTGCCGATAGAGGTTTCATCGTGAGCAATGGATAAGGAAACTAGCAATATTTATGCCAATATTTTAATAGTTTACTTTTGAGTCCGACCTTGGTACGAGTCATTATTTTTTATTCCTTAGAGATAAGACTTGTTTAGGTAATACTTTGTCGTGTCTGTTTAGGACTCATAGTACTAGGGTATAAATATGTACTGAGAGGCAATGTAAAAAAGGTCAACCAATCAAATATAATAAATCTATTACTTTTATCTACTTTTCAAGCAATCTACTTTTCGACGACTTCGTCACCAGTACCTTTTCCTTCTCAACGAGTTCTTTCAAGAATCGACGGGCTGCATCAACTTGATCTCCAGCGACCTTGCAGGTTCCGCGTCTACTGAGCACGATTCAGGCTTTGACGTCCGGGCGTATCGCTGTCGTCTCATCTGATCTGTTCAACAGTTATCGAATATCATCTGAGCTTTGACGTCCGGGCGTATCGCTGTCGTCTCGTTCGGGTTTTATTCAAATTTATCATCCTTGTCGATTAACAGGTCAAATCGACTGGCACGCCTTGATATCGAACCTGGGTATTAGCCTGGTGTGTTTGCAGATCGAACGCCTTTTTGCATCAACAGTACAGATGGCTATGTCTATGGCTAGCGGCGTCACATATTCATTTTATAGTGTGCGGTGGCAGCAACTGCCCTCAACAGCGGCGCTAAGGCCAATGGTGGCTCCTGTTCATTTGGCCTTGTGTGCCTCGCTACCACCATCATGGCCTTCCACGTCCAGTCCAATGCGGATGAGGTCCTCGCAGCGTCAGCTAGCCAAGCTCGCCGCCTCCCCTGGACAAGTGGACCTGGTTGGCAGTGCAGACTGCGAAAGCCGGACCGCGGAGTCTTAATCTGATTTTCACTTGGATCAATTCGTGCTAGCCAATGACCATGAGCCTGTGGTGCAGGCCGAGGAGGGGAGGGGCTCCGTGGAAGGTGCGGTACTGGCGGCGGACGGCGGGGTCGCAGAGGATGCGGAGCCATGGCTTGCAGACGAGGGCGGCGCGGTAGAGGTGCTCCGGCTCGTCCGGCGGGAGGCGGAGGAAGATCTCGGCGGTGACGTCGTCGATCAGCAGCGGAGGTGGGCGTGGTGGCGCCATGACGCGCTCGTCGGCTCGTGAGCGGCGGCGGAGCGGAGCGAAACAAGGGTTTGGGTGGGGAACCAAGAATTGGGAAGGTTCAGAGTTCAGACCGTGTGGGTTCAGAGTTCCGACCGTGTGGCTGTACCAAAACAAGGCCCATTACCACTGCTGGATTGGGCTGGACCAGAACGAGAGGCAGTCGAGGCCCATAGCCAGCTTGAGCTCATACTGGAAGAAGCCTCATCAGTTTACATGAGTATAATAATAATAATTAAATAAAAATGGCTAAATACTTTATTTTAAAAGGGTGATTAAAAATGTGCTTGTAGGTACAAGCCACGGAAACATAGCAAACAAAGCCGCCTGCCTAGTGAACTTTTTTAAATAAATAATCAGAGCTCGGTCATCTTGGTGCTTAGTAACTCAGAACAAATTACAAAATGTTCTAAATTTATTTTTTCTCAAAAATAGAAAAAGGAGAATCCCATCTTGGAGGATGTTTTGAACTTCACGTTGGCCTACGATTTGTTGATAGTAAACACCGTCTTTAAGAAGAGGGAATCCCATATAGTGACCTTTCGTAGCGGACAACACCTGAGTCAGATCGACTTTATCCTTGCAAGGAGGGGGGATAGACGTGCTTGCTTAAATTATAAGGTGTTACCTGGGGAGTATGTTGTCCCCCAACACAAGCTTATGGTGGCGGATTTTCGCTTTCGGGTACGTGTTCATCGGGACAATCGGGCCAAGATTGCGAGAACAAAATGGTGAAAGCTTAGGGGGAAGCAGCGCAAATATTTAAGGAGAGGATGTTAGATGAGGAGCCGTGGGAAGAAGGAGAAGATGCAGATGACATGTGGCTAAAGATGGCAACATGTGTTCGGAAGGTGGCTTCGGATGTGTTTGGAGTGAGTAGGGGAGGCAAACGGGAAGCGAAAGACACCTGGTGGTGGAATGACGAGGTGCAAAGGGCTATTAGGGAGAAGAAGGAGTGGTTCAAACGCCTCCATCATGACAAGAGTGCAGCCAACATTGAGGGCTATAAAATAACGAAGAGGGCTGCAAAACGAGCGGTGAGTGTAGCAAAAGGTCAGGCGTATGATGACCTTTATCAGCGACTAGGCACGAAGGAAGAGGAGAAGGACATTTATAGGATGGCTAGGATCCGCGAGAGGAAGACGAGGGACATCAACCAAATCAAATGCATCAAGGATGGGACGGATCAACTTTTGGTGAGGGATGAGGAGATCAAGGACAGGTGGAGAGAGTACTTTGACAAGTTGTTTAATGGGGAGAATGAGGGTCCTACCTTGGAGTTAGATGACTCATTTGACGACACCAACAGACGTTTCATGAGGAGATTTCAGGAGGCAGAGATCGGGGAGGCTTTGAAGAGGATGAAGGGAGGTAAAGCGATGGGCCCTGACGGTATCCCCATTGAGATGTGGAGATGCCTAGGTGCCAGAGCGATAGTATGGTTAACTAAGTTTTTTTAACCTCATTTTCTGGTCAAACAAGATGCCTGAAGAATGGAGGAGAAGTATATTAGCACCGATCTTCAAGAACAAGGGAGATGTTCAAAGTTGTACTAATTACCGTGGAATTAAGTTGAGCCATACGATGAAGCTCTGGGAGAGGGTTATCGAGCATCGCCTAAGAAGAGTGACAAGTGTGACCCAAAACCAATTTGGGTTTATGCCTGGTAGGTCGACCATGGAGGCAATCTTCTTATTACGACAATTGATGGAGAGGTATAGGGAGTAGAAGAAGGACTTGCACATGGTCTTTATTGACCTCGAGAAGGCATATGACAAAGTACCGAGAAATGTCATGTGGTGGGCCTTGGAAAAGCACAAAGTCCCAACTAAGTACATCACCCTCATCAAGGATATGTACAGGGATGTGGTGACGTGTGTTTGAACATGTGATGGCGACACCAGTGACTTTCCAATTAAAATAGGATTACATCAAGGGTCGGCATTGAGCCCTTATTTATTTGCTTTGGTGATGGATGAGGTCATAAGGGACATACAAGGTGATATCCCTTGGAGTATACTCTTTGCTGATGATGTGGTGCTAGTGGATGAGACTAGGGCAGGGGTTAATAGGAAGTTAGAACTATGGAGGCACACATTAGAGTCGAAAGGGTTTAGACTTAGTAGGACCAAGACCGAGTACATGAGGTGCGATTTTAGCGCGACTAGGAATGAGGAGGGAGACGTTAGCCTCGATAGACAAGTGGTGGCCAAGAAGGATACTTTTCGGTATTTAGGATCGATGCTACAAAAGGATGGTGACATTGATGAAGATGTTAGGCATAGAATTTCAGCCGGTTGGTTGAAATGGCGTCAAGCTTCAGGCGTCCTCTGTGACAGAAGGGTGCCTCAGAAGTTAAAAGGTAAGTTTTATAGGACAGCGATTCGTCCGGCGATGTTATACGGTGCTGAATGTTAGCCTACAAAAAGGCGACATATCCAGCAATTGAGTGTAGCAGAGATACGTATGTTACGATAGTGTTGTGGGCACACAAGGAGGGATAGAGTCCGGAACGACGATATTCGGGATAGGGTTGGGGTGGCACCAATTGAGAAAAAATTGATTCAACACCGGTTGAGATGGTTTGGCCAGGTCCAACGGAGGCCTCCTGAGGCACTGGTGAGTAGTGGGGTTCTAAAGCGGATCGATAATGTAAAGAGAGGTAGAGGTCGACCTAAACTGACTTGGGACGAGTCGGTTAAGAGAGACCTTAAGGAGTGCAATATCCCTAATGATTTAGCTATGGATAGGAGCGTTTGGAGACTAACAATTAACGTGCCTGAACCGTAATCTTTTTCTTGTACCATTTATGTGTTCTTTGTTTTCATGCCTCTTTTGGGTTTCATCTCTAGCCTACCCCAACTTGCTTGGGATAAAAGGCTATATTGTTGTTGTTGTTGTTGTTGAAAAATAGAAAAAGGAGAGCAATTCGGCTTTTTGTGACAGAAAAGGGTGGAAAACGATAACTTCCACATTAGCACTTGCATCCCCTTTTTGTTCATACCAATTAATTGATGCCAAGAAATGCAAGAGCGAGATTACAGATAAAATTTTGACAGTTCTGAGAAAGTTGAGAACAAACAATTCTGATTCCTAACGGCTGGCTCCTAGAAATAGAATTTCATGCAATCAAATGCATGCAGCGCATTATCAGCAAATATTATGGCCCGTTACGATTACCAGCTTCCAAGTGAACTCTTTTCGGAGACCATTGGAGCTCAGCATGGTCATGTTAGTGCTCGTTAATCAGTACAACCAAGAACACATTGCAACTGATTTTCCTTATCCTAAAAAGCTGAAGAAAAGAGAGCAATACACAAGGAATTCCTCTGTGTAAGAGAAAAGGGGGGCGGGCATGGCTTCCAGGTCATGTGGTAACATTTACACGCTGAATTGAAACACAGCAGGAGAAACAAGGGCTGGTTAATAGAATGAGCTTCCAGCTATTGCCCAACAAAAACTACTGCTAGTTCACAAACATTCTTGAAGATGGATGACTTTTCTTTCAGAAAATGGAAAGAGCATAAGTCCACATAATTCAATTGCATGCAGCTGACTCAAACATTTGGCTAAACAGTAACTCAGAAACGCTTGACATATCGAACAGAATCAGTATGTGGTCGATATAACCACGATGAATTCTCAGGATAAACATGATTGAACATGACGAATTCGCAGGACCAACAGGATTAAACATGGTAGCTTACACCATTCCGACCTAAACCAATGAACAGATAAGAAAACAACATGCTAAACAGAATTACAGTTTTCTGTCCACAGGATCTTGGTGAACCGAACAAGAACCAAAGTTGATCATTATGACCTGCACACATAAACTGATCAACAGAAAACAGAATCAAACCAACGGATAGGTCAGTAGTAGCACCAGAGAAGCCAAACAGTAGCAGACTCAAACCAATGGATACGTGCAATGTGTCACTGTTGTGCCACACCTCAAGGATCACTGAGCCCTCGCTAGTGACAACAGTCTGCCACGATCTGTAAAGACACCAATGCACAAAACACATAAACAACTTATTGAGTCTACAATTTGAAGTACATGTACTAGAACTAGTCACAAAGATTAATGAATGGACTTCGTATGTGAATTTGTGTCATGCTAGAAAATAACACAGTTTTTTTCTTTAATGAAGCAAGGTAATAGGAGAATATTATTATAAACACATTCATTCAATTTTCTCAATGTTCATTTTAGGCAAGTGGCAACTTCATGCTCCATCAACTATTTGACTCAAGAGGGGCTAGCGAAAAGGAAAAAAATATTCTGGCAGTATTTATGCAAATATGCAATTGGCACTGCTTCCCATAAAATGGTCCATATAAATATAATAGCAGGTCTCTCCAGGTCAAAGAATAACCAAACAAGAATCCAGATTCACAAATGAAACAAGAGGTGCCTTTTATTCTAGGACATCATGACCTTTGAGTTTTTGGAAACATTTTCCCAGTTCTCAATATAAGCGGAAACCATCTGATTAAACTTTTAAAAGATTCTTCAGTAGATTTACAAACAGTAAACATTTAATTGGGAACCAAATCACATCACCAATCCCTGTTTATACAACTGTATGTCCAAAAACTCTTTCGAGATGAGATGGACACTGAATGCCATATTTTTAAGGAAAGAAAAACAACAGAGACTACACTTAATTTTAGTTCCAAGTAGCATAGTCAACTATTATCCAAACACTGACATATGACTGACATATTAAAAACTTTTCAACATCATGACTAGGATAAATTTGACAGGAAAACAATTTATAATGATTTGAACAATCTGTATGTAAACTGCTCAACCGAAAATACACAACTCAGAGAGAACAAATTGCTATGATCTGAAAAGTGAACATATACATCTAATAACCAACTGTTGAACTCAGCACTCCACTTGGGTGAGGCTTGTGCAAGACTGATAGTACTAAAGCGAAAGGTTACAAGACTGAGTCTTGTGTCTGAGCTACAGCTGAGCCAGAAAACAAAACAGAGTTTCTTTCTTGATAACAAATTCGAAGCAAAGTAACATGACAACACTAGATCAACAAGTTTTTAAGCATATTTAGCAATTTGACAGATCAACATCATGGTCCTTAGAGCATCTCCAACAGTCCCCCTTTCTCACCCCCCAATAAGAAAAATTTGTTGTTTTGGGGATTTGAGGCCCTCCAACAGTTTCCCATTATCACCCCCAATGAGAATAAGTTTTTCTAAGCCACTCAAAACTCGTCTCGTGAACCCGCAAAGAAAGGGGAGAGAACGTCGCCCCCAATACCCGATCTTTTGTGCGCGAGCACGTCGCCCGTCCTGCCGCGAGCGTCGATCTCCCGCGCGATTTTCTGTCCCCTCCGCCGCCTCGCTCCCCGGCGACCGCATCGAGCTCCTCCCCCTTGCCGTCGCGGCCATCCCCTCCACCCGAAGACCGGCGCGTCGGTGGCCGGGTCCGTGTAGCGGCTGGGGAAGACGAACCTGACCAATGGCGGCTCGGTCAGCGGCAAGATTGCTCCGCTCTCCGGCCAACAAGGAAGACAAGGTATTCGATTCGCTGCTCCACTCACTCCTCCGAGCTGAACTCCTATTTGTGGAAGTAGGAACGCAATACTGTTCTTTTGATTCGATGTAGTGATTTTGTACCCTAGATCCAGCCCCTCCGATAGGTCTGCTCTTCCTTCCTGTAGCTGCTTTGGATGCACATGAGAACGTTTTTGTGTTCTTGCGAAGCAGAGATGTCTGATGCAATTTGTCAAGTTCAGTTATGATGCCGAACTGCTCAAGTGTCACTGCTCCTTGGGGCCGGTCAAGTATCAACAGAACAGACATTTTGTTAGAATTTCAAATTCATTGACATGCTATCAGTACGAGCAGCTGGCAGACCATCCAAACATCTAGGAAAAACCAGCCTGCATATCACGCTTTGGTTGGTTTGCATGATTAGATAAATTAAAGCTTTGCACTGACCAATCTGTTTGCTTACCTGTTGCCCTGCATGACCAATTGATACTATGTTGATTGGAAGACTTTCTTGAGTCATTTCAACATAGCCGGTCCTAAGCCCGGATAAAGGAGGAGGGTGTGTTAGGTTCGGCTAGCCAATATTCAAAAACCAGCCACTCTCATGGATATGAAACCCACAAGAGATTCGTTGGGGCGTAACCCTCTTAGCGACGCGCTACATTGGAACCCGGGTGTAGTGTCAAATGGGCAAGGGCCAGGTCGTCATCCTCTTAGTGGCGCGTCGTATCGTGATCCGGGTACGATGATAAATGAGCAAGGGTCGGGTCGTCGCAACCTTTGTGACGCGCTACATCTGCGCCCGAGTGTAGTGAAAAATGAGCAAGAGTCTTCACACTTCCCTCGACGAGTGCGAAGGGTAAGGAAGTTAGCCGAGCCAACTAGGATTCGTCTAGGTAGCTAGAATGTAGGGTCCCTAACGGGTAAGTTAAGAGAGCTAGTCGATACAGCAATTAGGAGGCGTGTAAATATTCTATGCGTTCAGGAGACTAAATGGAAGGGCCAGAAAGCGAAGGAGGTGGAGGATACTGACTACAAACTTTGGTACACGGGGACAACATCGGGTAGGAATGGTGTAGGCATCTTGATCGATAGGAGCCTTAAGGATGGAGTAGTTGAGGTGCGGAGGCAAGGTGACCGGATTATCCTCGTCCGGTTGGTAGTTGGAGATTTGGCTCTGAATGTGATCAGTGCCTATGCCCTACAGGTAGGTCTTTGCGAGAGCACCAAGAGGCAGTTTTGGGAAGATCTCGATAGCATGGTTAGTACTGTACCTATCAATGAGAAACTCTTCATAGGAGGAGACCTCAACGGCCATGTGGGAGCGACTAATGTAGGTTTCGAGCGGGTGCATGGGGGTTTCGAGTATGGTAGTACAAATCAAGAGGGGGAGGATGTTTTGAACTTCGCGTTGGCCTACAATTTGTCGATAGCGAACACCGTCTTTAAGAAGAGGGAATCTCATCTAGTGACCTTTCGTAGCGGACAACACCTGAGCCGGATCGACTTTATCCTTGCAAGGAGGGGAGATAGACATGCTTGCTTAGACTGTAAAGTGTTACCTGGGGAATGTGTTGTCCCCCAACACAAGCTTGTAGTGGCGGATTTTCGCTTTCAGGTACGTGTCCACCGGGACAATCGGGCCAAGATTGCGAGAACAAAATGGTGGAAGCTTAGGGGGGAAGCAATGCAAACTTTTAAGGAGAGGATGCTAGATGAGGGGCCGTGGGAAGAAGGAGAAGATGCAGAGGGCATGTGGCTAAAGATGGCCATATGTGTTCGGAAGGTGGCTTCGGATGTGTTTGGAATGAGTAGGGGAGGCAAACGGGAAGCGAAAGACACCTGGTGGTGGAATGACGAGGTGCAAAGGGCTATTAGGGAGAAGGAGTGATTCAAGCGCCTCCATCATGACAAGAGTGCAGCCAACATTGAGGGCTACAAAATAGCGAAGAGGGCTGCAAAACGAGCGGTGAGTGTAGCAAAAGGTCAGGCGTATGATGACCTTTATCAGCGGCTAGGCACGAAGAAAGGGGAGAAGGACATTTATAGGATGACTAGGATCCGAGAGAGGAAGACGAGGGACATCAACCAAATCAAATGCATCAAGGATGGGACGGATCAACTTTTGATGAGGGATGAAGAGATCAAGGACAGGTGGAGAGAGTACTTTGACAAGTTGTTTAATGGGGAGAATGAGGGTTCTACCTTGGAGTTGGAGGACTCATTTGATGATACTAACAGATGTTTTGTGAGGAGATTTCAGGAGACAGAGATCGGGGAGGCTTTGAAGAGGATGAAGGGTGGTAAAGCGATGGGCCCTGACGGTATCCCCATTGAGGTGTGGAGATGCCTAGGTGCCAGAGCGATAGTATGGTTAACTAAGCTTTTTAACCTTATTTTTCGGTCAAACAAGATGCCTGAAGAATGGAGAAGAAGTATATTAGTACCGATCTTTAAGAACAAGGGAGATGTTCAAAGTTGTACTAATTACCGTGGAATTAAGTTGATGAGCCATACGATGAAGCTCTGGGAGAGGGTTATCGAGCATCGCCTAAGAAGAGTGACAAGTGTGACCCAAAACCAATTTGGGTTTATGCCTGGTAGGTCGACCATGGAGGCGATTTTCTTATTATGATAGTTGATGGAGAGATATAGGGAGCAGAAGAAGGACTTGCACATGGTCTTTATTGACCTCGAGAAGGCATATGACAAAGTACCGAGAAATGTCATGTGGTGGGCCTTGGAAAAGCACAAAGTCCCAACTAAGTACATCACCCTTATCAAGGATATGTACAGGGATGTGGTGACGTGTGTTCGAACATGTGATGGCGACACCAGTGACTTTCCAATTAAAATAGGACTACATCAAGTGTCAGCATTGAGCCCTTATTTATTTGCTCTGGTGATGGATGAGGTCACAAGGGACATACAAGGTGATATCCCTTGGTGTATGCTCTTTGCTGATGATGTGGTGCTAGTGGATGAGACTAGGGCAGGGGTTAATAGGAAGCTAGAACTATGGAGGCACACGTTAGAGTTGAAAGGGTTTTGACTTAGTAGGACCAAGACTGAGTACATGAGGTGCGATTTCAGCGCGACTAGGAATGAGGAGGGAGTCGTTAGCCTCGATGGGCAAGTGGTGGCCAAGAAGGATACTTTTCGGTATCTAGGATCGATGCTACAAAAGGATGGCGACATTGATGAAGATGTTAGGCATAGAATTTCAGCCGGTTGGTTGAAATGGCATCAAGCTTCAGGCGTGCTCTGTGACAGAAGGGTGCCTCAGAAGTTAAAAAGTAAGTTTTATAGGACAGCGATTCATTCGGCGATGTTATACGGTGCTGAATGTTGGCCTACAAAAAGGTGACATATCCAGCAATTGAGTGTGGCAGAGATGCGTATGTTACGATGGTGTTGTGGGCACACAAGGAGGGATAGAGTCCGTAACGACGATATTCGGGATAGGGTTGGGGTGGCACTAATTGAGAAAAAATTGATTCAACACCGGTTGAGATGGTTTGGCCATGTCCAACGGAGGCCTCCTGAGGCGCCGGTGCGTAGTGGGGTTCTAAAGCGGGTCGATAATGTAAAGAGGGGTAGAGGTCAACCTAAACTGACTTAGAACGAGTCGGTTAAGAGAGACCTTAAAGAGTGGAATATCTCTAAGGATTTAGCTATGGATAGGAGCGCTTGGAGACTAGCAATTAACGTGCCTGAACCGTAATCTTTTTTCTTGTACTATTTATGTGTTCTTTATTTTCATGCCTCTTTTGGGTTTCATCTCTAGCCTACCCCAACTTGCTTGGGACAAAAGGCTATGTTGTTGTTGTTGTATAGATGCCAATGTATATTTCTATAAACTTTGTACAAGTTTCAGGGACATTTTGTTTGATTGAGATTCTGAATGACCCTGTACTATACCTGCTGGGATTTATTTTGTTTGGTGAACTTTCTCTAATAAAATATACTAATTTGTTGAAAAAAATGCTAGCTTTTTATTCAATTGCTTCATCATTTCCTCTTCTGAATGCACTTGCAGATGAGCTCACTGGTTAAGTTATATTTTGACGACTCTTCATCAGACGATGACGATGATTTGGAGATGGTAACCGCCCTGTATGCTGACTTTATGAGCAGCAAGAGGCTGAAGCATAGTGATTCTGTGCCTGGGCATGCTTTGGTTCACCGGAAGAAGCAGGCTGGCCATGATAAGCTTATGGAGGACTACTTTGTAGATGAACCCATCTTTGGCCCGGCTACTTTCAGGCGGAGGTTCAGAATGTCAAGGGATCTGTTCTTGCGCATTGGAAATGATGTGGAAGCTCATTGTCCATACTTTGTGCAGGGAAGAAATGCAAGTGGACAACTTGGTCATAGTGCTCTGAAGATTGCTGCATCAGTGCGTATGCTAGCATATGGTTGTCCAGCTGATTCCCTCGATGACTGGATTCACATTTCTGAGAGCACTGTCATTAAGAGCGTGAAGAAGTTTGTCAAGTCTGTGATAGAGATCTATGGAGAGAAATATCTGCGAGCACCAAATGCAAAGGACACTGCAAGACTTATGGAGATTGGCGCATCAAATGGCTTCCCAGGTATGCTTGGATGCATCGATAGGATGCACTGGAAATGGAAGAATTGTCCTGTGGCATGGCACGGGCAATTCAAAGGGCATTGCCATGATCCAACAGTAATTCTTGAAGCCGTTGCATCGGAAGACCTGTGGATTTGGCATGCGTACTTTGGGCTGCCCGGATCTCACAATGACATTAACGTGTTGCAAAGATCTCCTTTGTTTGCTAGGCTAGCTGCTGGGTGATGGATAAGTCTCTGTGTGTGTGGGCTGCAGTACGCAGCACATGGTCCTTGTGTCCTTTGTAAAAGCATCCTTGACTACTTTTAGGGCAGCAGTTAGCATCTTAGGACAAGCATCTTAGGAGCATCTTAGGACAGCATCTTGACTAGCATCTAGGACAGCATCTTAAACTAACATCTTAGCATATGCTTGGCTGGTTAGCAGCCTATAAATTTGTGTCCCCAACCCCTCAGGCTGGTATAGAATTGTGTGAGAAATAAACCCAGAAAATTGCCTCAACTCTGAGTTCTCTGTGTGCTATCCTCTCGATGAGAGTAAGGATCCTACTCACACCTAGAGAAAGGATCTAGAGACTAACAAGTGGTATCGGAGCTGTACTATCCTGTAGCCTGAGCATCTCTTGCTCAATTCCCCAAAGCTCTCAGCCAGCAGCCCCTGTCCAACCCCTTTCCCTAGCGGAGACGAGCAGCAGCAGTTCATCAGAAGCCCTCTCCTCCCCACGCAGCAGCCCGAAGATTCCTCATGTCTGCAGGTGTGTCTCAGCACTCGCTCGGCTCGAGCGCGCGGCGCCGGCAGCATGCCGAGCTCGCTGCGGCAGAAGAGCGTGAGCGAGCAGCAGCAGAGCTCGTTGCGGCAGCGGCCCGGAGAGCAAGGCTAGTGACGGTGGAGTTGGCAGCAGCAAGGGCGGAGGAGGAGGCAGCAGCAGCGGCAAACGCTGCAGCTGCGGCCGCAGCGGAGCTTAAGTCCCTGCGCGCCAAGAGCTCCAGCGGCGCTGCCTCCGACGCAGACATCGTCGACGTGGAGGCCGACGCAGCCAGGATGGTGAAGGACGAGCGGACGGCGCAGTGGGCAGCCGCACAGCGCCGTGGGCACAGCGGCAACCCCGCTAGGAGGTGGTGCGACGGCAACAACCTGGAGGAGCACAGGCGCGGTGGCGGCAGCCCAAACGGGCATGGCTGCGCCGGCGACGCTCCCGGTGGATGTGCGCGTGACAGCCGCGCTCCGGGCAGACGCGGCGACCGCGATCGGCGTGGCGAGGACCTCGCACTAGAGGCCCGGCGGCTACGGGAGCGGGCTGCCCAGCTTGAGGCGGAGGTGGAGTACGAGCACTGGCACGGCGGTGGACAGGTCGAGGAAGAGCACGGCCATCGTAGGCAGCATGGCTCTCTCCCCGGACTGGTACCGTGGCTACCATGGGTACAGGCTGTTGCCAGGGACGTTGGCCCCGGTGGCAGGTGGCCTACCCTCACCGATACCAACTATGTTGAGTGGGCTGTGGTGATGAAGGTGAGACTTCAGGTACTGCACATGTGGGAGGCAGTCCGGTACGGCGACGTCGACTATGACCAGGATCGACGGGCACTGAATGCCCTCATCGCTGCAGTCCCATCCGAGATGCAGTTCTCGCTTACCAGCAAGCGGACTGCCAAGGAGGCTTGGGACGCCATTGCTGCAGCACGCATCGGCAGCGACCACGTCCGCAAGTCCACATTGCAGGCACTTCGCGAGGAGTCGGAGAACCTGGCCTTCAAGCCAGGTGAGGACGTCGATGATTTTGCTCTCCGTCTCAACACTCTGTTGCAGAAGTTGGTGCAATTTGGCGACGACACCTACAGCGAGGAGAGAGCTGTCGAGAAGCTCTTCCGCTGCATCCCGAGAAGTACAGGCAGATGGCTCGCTCAATCGAGTCTCTGCTGGACCTCTCCATGATGTCGATCGAAGAGGCGATAGGTCGTCTCAAGGTCGTCGACAGTGATAAGCCACAACCCTCCTCGGGGCCTGCCACCGTTGGTGGGAAGCTCCTTCTCACCCGGGAGCAGTGGGCTGCCGGCCAAGGTGACAAGAAGGGGGAGCCTTCTTCCGCAACAGCCGGCCACAAGCGTGGCAAGCGCGGCAAGCCACGCAAAGGCGCCCAGGCAGGGGTGCAAGGGCGTGCCGAGGGCGGCGCCCGCGGAGGTGCCAGGGCGGCGCCGCCGAGAAGCCCAAGCCGGCACAAGATGACGCCTGCCACAACTGTGGCTGTGCTGGCCATTGGGCCAGCGACTGCAGACAGCCAGGACGCGCCCAGGCCCACGTCGCGCAGGCAGAGGAGGAGCAACAAGCTCTGTTCATGGCACATGCGAGCACCGAGCTACCTCCAGCAGCACCGGCTGCAGCGGCTCTTCTCCACCTCGACGAGCCCAAGGCACATGCCCTCCTCAGCAGCAGGTCCGACAGCGGCAGCAAGATCGATGGGTGGTGCCTCGACACCGGCGCCACCCACCACATGACAGGCCGACGGGAGTTCTTCTCCGAGCTCGACTCCGATGTTCGAGGCTCTGTCAAGTTCGGGGATGCCTCCGCCGTGAAGATCAAGGGCGCCGGCTCCGTCATCTTCGTCGCCAAGAATGGCGAACACCGGCTGCTCACCAGCGTCTACTACATCCCCGCGCTGATAACGGCGGGTGCTGCGCACGGATAACGGCGGCAAGGAGGGCAAGGTGCTTCCCCTACGCAAGGCCCTCTACGGCTTGTGGCAGGCACCGAGGGCGTGGAATGCCAAGCTGGATTCCACGCTGAAGGGGATGGGCTTCGAGCAAAGCCCGCACGAGGCGACCATCTACTGGCGGGGCAGTGGAGGAAAGGCCCTGCTGGTAGGTGTCTACGTCAACGATCTTGTGATCACCGGTACCAAGGAGGTGGAGATCGAGGCGTTCAAGGAGAAGATGAGGGCAACTTTCCAGATGAGCGACTTGGGCCCTCTCTCCTTCTACCTGGGGATCGAGGTCCACCAGGACAGCTCCGGCACCTCCCTTCGCCAGACTGCCTATGCCAAGCGCATTGTGGAGCTTGGCGGTCTCACCGGCTGCAACCCAACCCACACTCCTATGGAGGAGAGGCTGAGGCTGAGCCAGGAGAGTACGGAGGAGGAGGTGGACACGACACAGTACCGGCGCATTGTGGGCAGCCTTCACTACCTTGTCCACACGCGACCGGACTTGGCGTTCGCCGTCGGCTACGTCAGCCGGTTCATGCAGTGACCAACGACGAAGCACCAGCAGGCCGTGAAGAGGATCCTCCGCTACATCGCGGGCACCTCTGACTATGGCTTGCACTACCCGAGGTGCCCCGGCACGGCACATTTCATCGGGTATAGCGACAGGGACCACGCCGGCGACATCGACACGAGCAAGAGCACCAGCGGGATGTTATTCTTCCTCAGCAAGTGTCCGATCAGCTGGCAGTCGGCCAAGCAGCAGGTGGTGGCTCTGTCCAGCTATGAGGTAGAGTACATCGCAGCCACTACCGCTGCTACTCAGGCTTTGTGGCTGGCTCGGCTGCTTGGTGATCTCCTTGGCAGAGACGCAGAGGCAGTGGAGCTCAAGGTGGACAGCAAGTCCGCCTTGGCCTTGGCAAAGAATCTAGTTTTCCGTGAGCGCAGCAAGCACATCCGGGTGAGGTACTACTTCATCAGGAGCTGGCTGGAGGAAGGGATAGTCCGGGCCAACTACATCAACACCCAAGACCAGCTCGCCGACTTCCTGACCAAGTCCCTTGGGCGAGTCAAGTTCCAGGAACTTCGCGTCAGGATCGGGATGGCTCAGATACCTCACAAAGAGTCACACAAGACTTAGGGGGAGAGTGATGGATAAGTCTCTGTGTGTGTGGGCTGCAGTAGGCAGCACATGGTCCTTGTGTCCTTATGTCCTTTGTAAAAACATCCTTGACTACTTTTGGGACAGCAGTTAGCATCTTAGGACAAGCATCTTAGGACAACATCTTGACTAGCATCTAGGACAACATCTTATACTAACATCTTAGCATATGCTTGGCTGGTTAGCAGCCTATAAATTTGTATCCCCAACCCCTCAGGTTGGTATAGCATTGTGTGAAAAATAAACCTAGAAAATTACCTCAACTCTGAGTTCTCTGTGTGCTATACTCTCGATGAGAGTAAGGATTCTGCTCACACCTAGAGCAAGGATCCAGAGACTAACACTGGGGTAGGACACTAAAGTAGACTCCAGGTTTGTCAACCTTCTTCACCCGCTCTGACTTGAGCTCTACACTGAATAAGCCAACATTTGTGCTTACGAAGATGACTCCCAAACCCTCAGCAGACCCAACCACACATGTTCCATCAATGGCAGCAGGTATTATCTTTTCCAGCTCAATGACCCTGTATTGTAGCCATTCCACAGCTTCTTCTGTATCCACCTTCATCGACCACATATGAAGGCTGGAACCCAGAATGGAGGCAAAGCCAAGTGTACTGTTATCCATGGCAAGGAGGGCAACGTAGTACACGTCCTTTGATGGCGGACGAATCAAGGATAAGCAATTCTTGCTCCAGTCATACTTGACGATTGTGTTATCCAGCCGGATTGTGTTATAGATTCCGTCCCCAATATGGGTGCCTCGCCTTGGCTGGAGATAGGGCAAATAGTAAGATCTAACTGCAAGACCCTCTTCCATATGCTGGTCATAGTATTCGCAGCTGCTGTCAAGAGATATCTGCTGACTCCACACACCCGTCTCGGATGAGTACACACAAGCAAGTATGGTAGGCTTCCAATCATGGGTGGCCATGAAGACCACGCGGAAGGGGCCACCGTGGCAGTCAAGGTGGTTGCATCCATGGATGGCACAGAGCACGGCCACAGATTCGATGATCCACTCCTCCGTGTCCGGCATGGGCACGTCATGGCGGTCACCCGTGACGGGATCCCAAACGAGGTACTCCAAACGACTCGCGTCCTCCTCCATCTGCACGTAGTTGAGGGCGAGGACGCGGCCGTGGCGGCAGTCCAGGACGCGGCAGACGTTGCAGTCGAGGACTTCGGGGTGCGGGAAGTCGGGCATCGACGTCGTGGAGGCGAAGCGGGGCGGGGGTCTGCCCTCGAGGACTTGGAGCCTGTGGAGGAGGCCGAGGAGGGGAGGGGCCCCGTGGAAGGCGCGGTAGCGGCGGAGGAACCCGGGGTCGCAGAGGATGCGGAGCCACGGCTTGCAGACGAGCGCGGCGCGGAAGAGGTGCTCCGGCTCGTCGGGTGGGAGGCGGAAGAAGATCTCGTCCATGACGTCGTCGATCAGCGGCGGAGCCGGGCGTGGCGGCGCCATGGCGCGCTCGTGGGCGGCAGCAGCGGCGGCGGCGCGCGGCGGAGGCGAGGATTTCGTTGGGGGATTGCGGACTGGGGAAGAGTGGTTGGACTGATGACTTGTCTCGCTCTCACTTACTGAATGTGGCCCCAGCCCCCTGGCTGACAGGTCCACACAACAGTGGCACAAAGGCACAGTACGGAGGCGGAACCATGTCCTGCTTCTGCATGATTTTCACAAAACAAAAAAACTACTTTTTATTTGAATGTAAATAAAAACATAAGCACGGAGTATGCATTGCTGCATGATTTTCACAAAACAAAAAAACAAACTTTTTATTTGAATGTAAAGAAAAACATAAGTACCGAGTATGCATCCGTGTTTTTCAGGAGTTTTCTTGTTGCAGTTAAAATATTTTAACTTGCCTTTAACTTTTGATTTGAACATATAAACCAGGGTGATTAAAAAGTGTGCTAGCTGGCTACGTACTCCTAGATTGAATCAAGGGGCACGGCATTGCAGAAAACAGGGCAAACAGGGGCACCCGCCTATCTAGTGAACTTAAAAAAACGGGGCTCAGGCATCCGGGTGCCTAGTAACTCAGAACAAATTACAAAATGGTGCAAATTTATATTTCCCAAAAATAGAAGTAGCGAGAGCAATACATAAGTAATTCAGCCTTTTTGTGACAGAAAAAGGGTGGAAAACGATGACTTTACCTCCCTTCTCTTTGCATACCAATTAATTGGGCCCTGAATTAAAAAAACAAAAGCCACAGGAGAAACAAGATATGCTTATGACAGCGTTACAATTAGATGTCCAAAAGCACTTGCCGCCAAGAATACAAGCAGCCAGCACTGCAGACATTAGTTTTTCACAATCTCGGAAATACAGTTTGTGGTGAGGACGAATTTCCAGGAACAAACAGGACTAGACATGATCAAGACGAATTGGACAAGAACCACAATTGATCTTACAGCCATTATGCTTAACACGGTCAATAGAAAACAGACCAACTTGATAGTTGTACCAACAAAGAAGCCAACAACAGCAGACACAAAACAATGCATATGGCCATTTTGCAGTTTATCACTACACCACAGCACATCAGAGATCAATGGATATTGTCCATTTTGCAGTTTTTATCACAGATACACCGCCACCACACATCAGAGATCAGTGAGCCCTTGCTAGAGACAACAATCTGCCATGATCTGCAAATACACAAAGCACAAAACTCATAAACAACTTAATCAAATATAATTTGTTGTGCCAGTGCTTAGAGATAGTTTCAAAGATTAATGGATGGACTTAACATGTGAACTTAAGCTATGCTAGAAAAATAACATACAGTTATTTTTTTTAAAAAAAAACAAGGCAACAGTAGAATATTATATCAAATAGTTAATTCAATTCTTAGCAACCTAAATTTGGAACTAGCAGCAAACTTCATGCTTCATCAGATATATGACTAGTCAGTGGCTCTAGCAAAGAGGAGAAATTTCATTCTGAATTGATTCAATTGGCCCTGCTTCCCATAATTTGGTCCACATAAATATAATAGCAGAAGGTACCAATCCAGATTCACAAATGAACCAAGAGGTCTAGGACATCATAACCTTGAGTCCTTGACATCACTTCCCAAGTTTTCAGTAGAAGCGTAAAACATCTGAATTTTAAAATTAAAAGAGGTTTTCAGTTTATTTACACATGGTAAACGCCTTATGTGAGACTAAATTACATTTCGGATCCCTAATTCTCCAATTGTCTATCCAAGAAGTCTTACAATGCTACTTAGCCCTTTTGGAGAATGAAGATAGACCAAAGCTGAGCAATATGTTTCAGGAAAGTGAAACAACATAAACTACACTAATTTCAGTTCCAAGTAGAATGTTAAATATCTTTCAATGATGTGACCAGGATAAATTCGACAAAAAGAAAACACAATTGGTTAATGATGACTTGCTAAAATTCTATGTTAACTGCTCAAAGGAAGAAGAGAAGAAATAACTAATACATCAGTTATTAATATCGATACAGTGTGTCCTCATCGGCAAAGATACCATGCACAAACTAAATAGCCAACTGTTTAACTCAGCATTCCGTTTTGGTGAGGTTTGTTCTAGTACTATCAAAGGTTACAAGATTGAGCCTGACATACAAGCTACAGCTGTGCCAGGAAATAACAGTTTTTTTTGGTATCTAAAACAATATAAAGCAAGGTAATGATGTCAAGAAAACCAAGGTAAGAAGGTACACGAGATCGGCAAGTCTTTACACATATTTAGCAATTCGGTCCATGCATGCCAGCATGGCCCACAACTACTCAAACCTCAAAACAAAATTCCATTCTGTTTTCTCATGCCATATATCAGTTCTCTTAAGCATACACAAAACTGTCTTTGGCAGGCTCTATATTCCTAAATAAATGTGGGATAAAATAACAGTAGATATTTCTTACATTATGACTAATGGTTCACAAACCAGACCAATTATGTAATAAGCCAACATATAGAAGTTGTAAAGAAAATGCATGACAATAAACAAGCAAGGGTCAGTGCCATACCTGGAGTGTAGAAACTCATGTAGGGTAGGACACTAAAGTAGACACCAATATCTTCAACCAACTTAGCCTTCCCAGAACTGAGCTTGATTGTGAACAATCCAGCATCTGTGTTAACAAAGATGACACCCACACCCTCTGCAAAGCCGACCACAGTTGGTTCGTCATCGGGATTGACAATAGGTATCATTTTCTCCAGGTCAAAGACCCTGTATGGTGCCCATTTTGCAGCTTCTTCTGCATCCACCTTCCTTGACCACATATGGAGGCTGGAACCCAGAACATATGCAAAGCCAAGTGTACTGTTATCCATGGCCATGAGGGAAATGTTGTACATCTGCCGTGACGGCGAGTTAATAACGGATAAAGATTTGTTGCCCCAGTCATACTTGACGATTGCATTAGCAAGCCGAATTGTGAAGTAGATTCCATCTCCAACAAGGGTACCACCCCTTGGCTGGAGATTGGGTATGTAGAAGGGTGGTATAGGTTCATCTGCAAGCCCCTCACGCATGTGCCTGACAAGGGATTCACAATTGTTGTCAAAAGATGTAGGCACGCCCCATGAACCCGTCTCGGAAGAGTACACCCTCGCATATATGGTATCCCCCTGATCGTGGGTGGCTAGGAAGACGCGGAAGGGGCCGCCATGGCAGTCGAGGTGGTCGCATCCGTCGGCGGCACACAGCACCGCGGCAGATTCGATGAAGTGATAATAACCCATGGCCGGCAGACAAACGGCGTGGCGGTCGCCCGTGACGGGGTCCCACACTTGGAGGACCGCATTCTCCCAAGGCATGAAGAGGAGGAAGCGGCCGTGGCGGCAGTCGAGGGGGCGCGTGCGGCGGTCGTCGGAGCCCGGGTGCCGAAAGTCGGGCATCGACGTTGTGGAGGCGAAGCGGAGCAGGGTGCTTCCCTGGAGGGCTTGAGCCCGTGTAGGAAGCCGAGGAGGGGAGGGGCTCCGTGGAAGGCGCGGTAGCAGCGGAGGAACCCGGGCTCGCAGAGGATGCGGAGCTACAGCTTGCAGACGAGGACGGCGCGGAAGAGCCGAAGAGGTGCTCGGGTTCGTCCGGCGAGAGGCGGAGGAATATTTCGGCCATGATGTCGTCGATCAGTGACGTAGAAGGACGTGGCGGCGCCATGGCGCGCTAGTGGGCGGTGGCGGCGGCGGCGGCGGCGGCGAGTCGGAGGCGAGGGTTTGGGTGGGGAATTTTGGGAAGAATCGAAACGAGAACGAACTGGGTTGGGTTCGACGATAACCAGTGAGCGGGTAACTGACTTGTCTCACTCTCACTTTGGCTGCATGTGGACCCCTGGGTTGAGGGGTCCACACGACAGTGCCACAAACACACAGCATGGAACCATGTCTTAGTGCGGCATGATTTTCGTAAAACAAGATTCCACTTTTAATATGTAACTCAAAGATGGAAACTTGGAAACTTTGATCGTGTATCGTTGGATTCCAAATGTACGGCGTACAGAGTGCCTTGGCAGATTTTGCACATACCTCCCCGTAATGCCTCAGTAACTTTTCTGATAGGAACCCTGAACTAGACGGAAAATTGCCGCCACCTCGATTCAAATCGATCTGAGAGAGCGCTTCCTTCCAGGCGAACTGGCGAAGCTTGCGTGGAGTCCAAGCTTCGCTTCGCTTCGCTAGCAGGCGTTCCTTCGGCCGCCTCCACCTTACCTGATCTCTCCAACCACGAAACTGTCCTTGTGCATCTAGGTTCACTTCCTGCCGGGCGCACCGGTTATGGTTAGGGACAGCGCGGCCGCCGGTGGTTCTGCAGGCTGCGGCGGCGCCGTCGCTCGGCTCTGGCGCGGGCGCGCGGCCACGGAGCCGGGACACGGACACACGATCTACCGACTTGCACGACGCGGATCTGCGACCTGCAGAGGCAACGCCTAGCACGCAGCAGCACAGCAGTAGGTAGTCCTCTTCTTAATCCCCTTACTCATTACCGACATGCAAGTTTCTAGCTATCGCTTCGTCATTCATTGTATGAATTTTTAGCTTCAGTCATTTGCTTTTAGAGTAAATGGCTTGCTTGCTGGTGAAATAGTGCGTGCTATGTTCGGTGTACCTTCTGCTGGCTTGGCTGATAGAAAGCAGGAACTCAGTTCTTCTAAATTTTGAAATTGAGTGCCGAGGAGTGATGTGCCATTGAGGTCTCAAAAGGGCATTTATCTTAGCAGCCTATTCTCGATGTCAGGCATTCAATTAACATGTATATGTAAATTTGTAATTATGCACTAGTATGAATAATTCATAATGATCTGACATAAATATTGGATCCAAATATACAAGTGTACAAGGCAATTTCTATTAATGCATGGCTACACTTATCAGAAAGTAAGATGCATCTACTAATTTGTCATCAAGCCATTTTTCAATTGAGCACAAGAGTGACACACAAATCTAAATTTTTCAATGCATTGTTGCTTCCACTAAAGTTGTTAATTTCTGGGAAGCAATAGCTATTTTTATCAGAAGAAGACACTGCACATAGAAATTGGGATGGCATCTTGTCCTATTACATTTTGGTGTTCTCTGCTTACAGTTTCAGGAGTGGGATGCTGACTGGACTAGTTTTAGGATCTACTAGGAACACATCTTCAGGATCTAGTAGGAACTAGGTTGGATGGTATTACAAGTTCAAAAAATGAGTGCTTTGCTAATTATTATGGCTAGCTGGTGCTACCTTGGTTGTTTTTGTTTTATTTCTATCACTATTTTATTTGTGCAACCTATTCATCAACGATCAGATATCTTGTCCACCTTTTTTATTTCATTATTTCTCCCCCTTCTTTCTGTCATCTTGCAGCTGCAATGATATTTGAGCCTGAAGTGAGCATGGCAAGGCAATTGGATTTTAATGACGTACACTCAGATGTTGAGTGAAGGGCGGCCCTGGTGCAGCGGTAGTGTCTTACCGTCTGTTACCGGAAGGTCCAGGGTTCGAGCCCCGGCCTCCGCACATTATGTGCGGGTATGGCTTGGCGCTGAAATCCTTTCCCCAGACCCCGCACAGCGCGGGAGCCTACGGCACTGGGTACGCCCTTTTTTACACTCAGATGTTGAGTCAATTGCTCCTATTATTCTAGCTCGTGAATGTACCACACCACAGAAGTCGTTCAGCATCCCATTCTGTGTGAGTGTCATGCAACCATGTACTTTCTATACCTTTTTAGAAGAGGCGTGTTAACTGACAACTATCATGTATGTTGTAGGGTTCATCTTATACTCCAGATTGTGATGACAACTTGAAACCAACCATTGGGATGACTTTCACAGATGTCGAATCAGCCAAGGAGTTCTATGAGCGCTATGCTCATCATGTGGGTTTTTCAGTTCGTGTTGGGCAGCACAGGGCTGTTGATGGAGTGGTCTTATACAAGCGTTTCTTTTGTGCAAAAGAAGGTTTTCATGATGACAAGAATATGCAGTCCAGTAGCAAGCGAAAGAGGTATGAGAAAAGAATCACTAGGTGTGGGTGTGAGGCTATGCTTGTTATCAAGCGGACTGATGACAGTAAGTACACCGTGCTAAGATTTGAGGAAGACCACACACATGCACTTGTGACCCCTAGAAAGCAGCAATTCATAAGGTCCAATAGAAAGGTTACGTTGCGTGCAAAACACACTGTGTTCACATGCCATAAAGCAAGCATTGGCACATCACAAGCATATAGGTACCTCCGTGTTGATGCAGGGGGTTTTGAGAATGTTGAGTTCTTAAAAAGGGACTTGCAGAACTACCACAGAGCTCTGAGGGTACTAATAAAGTCTTCTGATGCTCAAATGTTTGTTGATCAGTTGAGTAGAAAGAGCCTCGCAAACCCAGGTTTCTATTTTGACTATGTTGTGGATGATGTAGGTAGGTTGGTCCATGTGTTTTGTGCTGATGCAACATGTAGGAAAAATTATGCTCATTTTGGTGACCTTGTCTCTTTTGACTCTACATATAGCACCAATGAGTATGGCATGATTTTTACACTCTTCACAGATGTGAATCACCACAAGAATAGTGTATTGTTTGGTGCTGCAATGTTATCAAATGAGGAGACTGAGTCATATGTGTGGTTATTTCACACATTTCTGAAAGCCATGGGAGGCGTTGCACCTAAACTGATTATTACTGATGAGGCTGCAAGCATGAAGATTGCAATTCAAGATGTTTTTATGACAACTGTTCACAGGTTATGCATGTGGCATATTTTGAAGAAGGTTATTGACAAGGTTGGGCCAGCGTTGAAAGAAGATGAAGACTTCCACAAAGAATTGAGCCGTTGTGTTTGGTCCTCTGAAACACAAACAGAATTTGAGGAAGAATGGGGGAGTATTATGTCCAGGTATGGGCTGCAAGGAAATGAATGGTTCACAACAAAATTTGAGCAAAGGAAGTCGTGAGTGCCAGCTTATTTCAGTGACATACCATTGTCAGGTCTGCTGAGGACCACCTCAAGGTCAGAGAGTGCAAATTCTTTCTTCTCTCGCTTAATTGGGTGGAAACTTTCTTTAGTTGAGTTTTGGCTGAGGTTTGATGGAGCATTGGAAGAACAAAGGTACAAGGAGCTAGAAATGTATAATGTTACCCTTCACACAACTCGCAATCTGCAGACAACATGGGGGATAGAGAAGCATGGCAGTGAGGTTTTCACCCACGAAGTTTTTAGTGATTTCCAAAAAGAGGTGATAGCTGCTAGGGACCATTGCCTAATTGATTCCGTGCAACAAGAGGGTGATGTCAAAATCACAGGTATCATTGAAGGTTCTCAAAAACCAAGAGTTGTGCACTATAATAGATCAACCATGATTGCAACATGCACCTGTATGTTGTTTGAAACTCATGGCATACCATGTCGCCATATCATTCCAGTTCTAAGAAGTGCCAGGATAAATGAGCTACCAAGCTATTATTTATTAGAAAGGTTTAAACAAGACTGCAAGAAAACTCCAGTGTTTGATGTGGATGGTACCTTGTTGGAGGAAAACACTAGCAACAGGAATGACCCTGAGACACAGAAATTGCTCTCGGATTGTTGCAACCAGATGGAAAACCTTGTCATTCAAGCTAAGCAATCACCTACTGCTATGTGTTTGTTAAGAGATGAACTAATTGCAGTTGGTCAGAAACTCAATGAGATGGTTCCAGAAAAAATTCTGAGCCAGGTTGAGGAATTTGAGTCATACCTTGGATGTTCCATTCCAGATCAAATTGACATCCGCCCACCGAATGACACATGTTCCAGAGGTAGGATCAAGAGAATCAAAGGGCATCGGGACAAGGGAGCACAACAAAACAAGAATGAGAAGAAAAAGAAAAATCAGAGGGTGCCACGCAAGTGCAAGACATGCAAACAAGTTGGGCTTCATGATTCACGTAACTGCCCAAATAGAGCACCACAACAATGATACAAAGGTACATGACCATATAATTCTCTAACAATCAATTTTGATACGAGGCAATTGAATAGTTTAGATAACATGCTGAATATAGTATTTATAAGATCATTTTTGGGGTCACTGCAGTTGCAGTATACAGTAACATATACTTGCTATTCTTTATGTTCAGAACAAGAAAGTGAAGAGGCATCCCAAAGAAGAAGACACACTCAAGAAGATGCTGAAGAAGGCTACAGCCAAGCCACCTATAATCACTTTCTCCACCTATTAATCACTTCGTCCAGCCAACTCGCTGGACACTAGAACAACAACGTATTCAGGTCTATTGATGTTGTTAAGTTACAATGTACAGGAATCTTATGAAGAATTCAGGAGAGTCTCCATATCTAAGTTGCTATAAGGGTATTATTGAAACTGTGTAAGAACCACCTAGTGGTATCTTTGATGCACATTGATCTAAACTGTAATTTGAAATGTACTGGGATGTTAATTTAAGAGCTTCTGTAATGACATGTTGCTCAATTCTATCAATGAAATGGCAAATATGGTATAAGTTTGCGATTCCATCTTGTATCGTTGATTATGTTATAGCTGAACAGAATGTTCAATTCCTTTCAATCAAGTACACTGCTTCAGCTTGTTGTGCATCCAACATAAATGATTCAGATCCTACTCCAGCAGCAGCTACTTGCCCCAAATGATCTCTTATAATGAACCCCCATCCATTCTGATTGGTTTCATGAAGAAAAGCACAGTAGCTGCTCGTTTTGCAGCCCTCTTCGCTATTTTATAGCCCTCCATGTTGGCTGCACTCTTATCATGATGGAGGAGCTTGAACCACTCCTTCTTCTCTCTAATAGCCCTTTGCACCTCGTCATTCCACCACCAGGTGTCTTTCGCTTCCCGTTTGCCTCCCCTACTCACTCCAAACACATCCGAAGCCACCTTCTGAACACATGTTGCCATCTTTAGCCACATGTCATATGTATCTTCTTCTTCTTCCCACAGCCCCTCATCTAGCATCCTCTCCTTAAATGTTTACGCTGCTTCCCCCCTAAGCTTCCACCATTTTGTTCTCGCAATCTTAGCCCGATTGTCCCGGTGGACACGTACCCGAAAGCGAAAATCCGCCACCACAAGCTTGTGTTGAGGGACAACACACTCCCCAGGTAACACCTTACAATCTAAGCAAGCATGTCTATCCCCCCTCCTTGCAAGGATAAAGTCGATCTGGCTCTGGTGTTGTCCGCTACGAAAGGTCATTAGATGAGATTCCCTCTTCTTAAAGACGGTGTTCGCTATCAACAAATCGTAGGCCAACGCGAAGTTCAAAACATCCTCCCCCTCTTGATTTCTACTACCATACCCGAAACCCCCATGCACCCACTCGAAACCTATATTAGTCGCACCCACATGGCCATTGAGGTCTCCTCCTATGAAGAGTTTCTCGTTGATAGGCACAGTACTAACCATACTATCGAGATCTTCCCAAAACTGCCTCTTGGTGCTCTCGCAAAGACCTACCTATGGGGCATAGGCACTGATCACATTCAGAGCCAAATCTCCAACTACCAACCGGACTAGGATAATCCGGTCGCCTTGCCTCCGCACCTCAACTACTCCATCCTTAAGGCTCCTATCGATCAAGATGCCTACACCATTCCTACCCGATGTTGTCCCCGTGTACCAAAGTTTATAGCCAGTATCCTCCACCTCCTTCGCCTTCTGGCCCTTCCATTTAGTCTCCTGAACGCATAGAATATTTACACGCCTCCTAATTGCTGTATCGACTAGCTCTCTTAACTTACCCGTTAGGGACCCTACATTCCAGCTACCTAGACGAATCCTAGTTGGTTCGGCTAGCTTCCTTACCCTTCGCACCCGTCGAGGGAAGTGCGAAGACCCTTGATCATTTTTCACTACACCCGGGCACAGATGTAGCGCGTCACAAAGGTTGCAACGACCCGACCCTTGCTCATTTATCATCGTACCCGGATCACGATACGACGCGCCACTAAGAGGATGACGACCTGGCCCTTGCCCATTTGACACTACACCCGGGTTCCGATGTAGCGCGTTGCTAAGAGGGTTACGCCCCAATAAATCTCTTGTGGGTTTCATATCCATGAGAGAGGCTGGTTTTGAAATGTTGGCTAGCCGAACCTAACACACCCTCCTCCTTTATCCGGGCTTGGGACCGGCTATGTTGAAACGACTCAAAAAAGTCTTCCAATCAACATAGGCGGAGTTAAATACAGCTATATGGAAGATGTCACCAAAACCAAGAGAAGGCAGGGCATCAACAAACGACATATTGTGTCAATCAAGTAGCCCTCGTGGCAATGCAAGGCTGATATTATTAGATAATCTGAAAGCACCAGGAAAGCAGAAACGGTGTAGCTTCATGTGTTAAGAGTAAGAACAATTTATCTGTTAGGCATCAGCATCTAGCTAACATATCAGTTATTATTTAGAAAGGGTGCAACATCAAGCTAACCTATCACTTATCATATACAAAGGTATGATATTAACAGCATCAAGCATATACCAGAGCAATCTCCAATTTTGAAACTGGTACCTGCAACCTCAAGTTTGATATAAGTACTGACACGGAGTCACAAATGCAGGAATAGATCTTCGATAAGAGCCCATCCTTCAGAAGTATCTTCTCAGGATATTGCCTCCCATTGGCAATCAACAATTCTTTCCACTAAATCCCTTTCAAGCCCATACACGTAGGCTAAAGACGACCTGGATATCCATCCGAATAGCGTAGCCCACATTGTTCCGAAACAAGACAGCTGTAAAGAAATATACATCATGCTGAGACTAAATTAAAAGAAGCAAAACTGGTATTTTTCTTTTATTTTTTCCAGTGAGGAGCAGCCATCGAACCTGCTCCCTGACGGCTGAGTAGAGGGGGTAAATATACAGTGCTTCTCAGGCTTTCTCATTAGTATACAGTGCTTCTCAGGCTTTCTCATTAGAGGGGCAGCCAAACAAAAAGTTTAAAGAAGTTGCATTGTCAGTTGTTTTGCTAGGCTCTCAGGCTTAATTAGTATCCAATAATAATATAGAAGTGCCATTCTCAGATAATCTGCAATTTCAACCATAACTCGAACCGAATTCATGTTGGACAATCAAATCAATCTCCTGGCTGTTTTAAAAAGCCCATTCTTGGAAGCACCTAATCATTAGATAGGAATTATCAAAAAAACAGAAACAAGCAAGCACAGAATTGTGAGACATTTACATTATCTCTTGTTTAAGTAACCTGATTCTGGATGATGCCTCTGCACGACGTCTAGCTGTTCTTTTTTGTTTGGCCATCAAAACTTGGAGCCTTCAATTCTGTAATATGGACAAAGACAGCTCTGGTTCATAGACCTGATCAGCAAGACGGGAACTAAAATGATTAACTGAAATTGGCAAGTGAATGTATTGCTCCCACAAACAACTAATTAAGAAAATATAGAGTTTATACATCTTCTTATGACTCTAGCTAAGCACTGAGCACAATATTTGCTAAGCATAAATTCAGAACTAGAGCTGTCTTGAAATCAACCGGAACACTAAAATTAGGCACGTACGATCCTAAAGCAAATTGGAATGGCATCTCTATATCTCAAAGAAGCACGGGAACTCAACTGGATCAACAGCCTTGTTCTTCTCGGTGGGTATCTGCGTGACCGCTAGCTTCACGCCCAAGCTTGTTGTTGGAGTCGGAGGACTCTTGCCCGACGGGGAAGGGGACGCGCAGTTCGCCTTGCCCTAGGGCATCCTCATCGTCGTCGACCGGGTCGCAGCCCGAGAGGAGAGGAGGTGGCGGCCATCGGTAGCCAGGCTGCGAGGCCTCGCTCTCGTGCGGTCGCGAGGACGACGACGACGAGCGGCGCTACCTGTTCCAGCCCCACGTCTAGCCTGGTGCCGACGACGACTACCACGCGGGCGTCCGCCGCGAGGCCCGGGAGCACGTCCGCCGCCGGGGGAGCCGCAGGTGGTGCCCGCCGGGATCGGGATCGGGATCGGCATCCCGTTCAGTCACTGTTGGGGTCGATTGGAAAAGATACGTGGCGAATTTGCCGATAATGGTAAGGACCTCTTTGTAAAGTATTCAAAGTCGGTGCGGGCGTTAAAATGCAAAATGCACCGGCCACTGTATATATCATCTCGCAGCGTACATTTTAGATCCGATGAGTAGAGATGCAAGTTTCTAAGTTTCCATCCACCTTTGAGTTTCACTGCATATTAGGCCTCTTAATCTAGTGGTTGGATTCATCTTAATCTACATGTATAGGATAAATTGGATTGAAATTTAAGGGGCACAGAATTATTGCAAAAAACAGGGCCAACAACACCGGCTACGTAGTGAACTCTGTTTGAAAACAATCGGAGCTGATCATGGTCATCGTATAACAGAAACTGTGTAACCCAGAACAAATTACAAAATGTTCCAAATTTCTTTTTCTTGAAAATAGAAGAAACGGGAGCAATCCATAAGCAATTCAGTTTGTAAAAGAAAAAAAAGGAAACATGACTTCCAGATTTTAAAAACGGAGAAACAAGTGCTTCTTATGACAGCGTAACATTACGATTATATGGGGAAAAAAATGCCTGTAGAATACATTCTGGAAGACAAAAGAAGCCGTACTGAATGACATCAGTTTTTCACAAACTGTGAACAGCATTGGGTACACATAAACTCAGTTTCATGTAGCTGAATCAAGCATTTTTACCAAATAGCAACTGAAATATGCCCCACAAATCGAGAAACAGGATTGAACTTGATCAGCATGAATTGGACAAGAACAACAATTGATCATTACAACTTGCACCCACTATGCTTAACCAGCTCAGCAAGGGGGGGTTGGGGGTGGGGTGGGGAAGAACAACATCAGCAGACTCAACGATCAGTGAGCCCTTGCTAGCGACAACGATCTGCCATGATCTGCAAATACACCAAGCACAGAACTCATACACAACTTGAGAAAATACAATTTGTTGCGTATGGGCTTAGAAATAGTTTCCAAGATTAATGAATGCAGTTCTTTCAAAAGGACAAAATGAAGGCTACAAGAGAATGTTATATCAAACAGTCATTCAGTTCTTAGCAACATGCATTAGAGACTAGCAGCAAACTACATGCTTCATCAGCTATATGAATATGACTAGTCAGTGGCTCTAGCAAAGAGGAGAAAATTCATTCTGTATTGATTCAACTGGCTCTGCTTCCCATAATTTGGTCCATATTAAATATATACAGTAGCACAAGGTCTCCAGGTCAAAGACTAACCAAACAAGAGCCCAGATTCACAAATGAAACAAGAGGTCTAGGACATCATAACCTGACATCGTTTTCCAAGCTTTCAGTGGAAGCATAAAATATCTGAGTTACACAATTGTTAAACTTAAGAGGTTCTTCAGTTGATTTATAGATGGTAAATGTCTTCTGTAAGAGTAAATTACATCTTGGATCCCTGAATCTCCAGTTGTCTATCCAAGAAGTCTTACAATGCTACTTAGCCCTTTTGAAGATACACTAACACTTCTCAGGAAAGCGAAACAACATACACTAGGATAAATTCGACAAAAAAAAAACACAATGGTTATAATGACTTGCACAAATTGCATGTTAACTGGTCAAAAGAAAAAAGCAACTAATACATCAGTTACTAATATCAATAACAGTGTGCCCTGATCGGGAAAGATAACATGCCACATTCCACTTTGGTGAGGTTTGTGCTGGTACTTAATTCCAAAGGTTACAAGATTGATCCTGATATTATGAGCTACAGTTGTGCCAAAAAATTTTTTATCTAAAACAATATAAAGCAAGGTAAGAGGATATACTTATCGACAAATCTGTATACATATATTTAGCAATTCGATCTATGCATGCCATGGCCAACAACTACTCACATCTCAAAACAAAATAGCATTCTGTTTTCCCATGCCACATATTCAGTTTTCTCAAGCATAAAAAGTCTTTGGCAGGCTCTATATGACTAAATAAATGTGGAATAAAAAAACAGCAGATATTTCTTACATTTTTACTAACTAAGCAAACATATAGAAGCTGTAAAGAAAATGCATGACAGAAGACATGCAAGGGTCAGTGTCATGATGTGAAAAGATACCAGGCACAAACTCATAACTGACCGTCCAACTAAGGTTACAGGTCTAGAGGTTACAACATACAAGACTAAGTTTGAGAGATAAACTTTAGTTATAGCAGAAAATATGACAAATGTTTTTTACAATTTTGTCAGCATTTATCAATTCCACGAGTGCATGGTCAAACAAGTTCAATCTCATAACAAAAATCATGAACTGTCTTCCAATGTCATGTATTAGTTTGAACTAGCATAGCAGCTCCATATGTGACTCTAGCTAGCAGACATAAGTTACATTATGACTAATTATGCACAAACCATAACCAACTAATTAAGCAAACATATAGAAGCTGTAAAGCAAATGCATGACACATGACAGGCTAGGATCAATGTCATACCTGGAGTGTAGAAGCTCATGTAGGGTAGGACACTAAAGTAGACACCAGAGTCTTCAACCTTCTTTGCCTTCCCAGAACTTAGCTTCATCATGAACAATTTAGCATCTCTGGTAACGAACAATCCAACATCTGTGCTAATGAAGACGACACCCACACCCTCTGCAAAGCCAACCACAACTAGGTTTTCGTCAGGATTCGTAACAGGTATCGTATTCTCAAGGTCAATGACCCTGTAGGGCACCCATCCTGCAGCTTCTTCTGTATCCACCTTCCTTAACCACATATGAAGGCTGGAACCCAGAATGCAGGCAAAGCCAAGTGTACTATTATCCATTGCCATGAGGGAAATGTGGTACACGTCCCGTGACGGTGGGTCAATAATGGATAAGCGATTGTTGCCCCAGTCATAATTGACGATTGCATTAGCGAACCGAATTGTGAAGTAGATTCCATCTCCAACAAGGGTGCCTCGCCTTGGCTGGAGATAAGGCGTGTAGATGCGATCATCTGCACGCCCCTCCCGCATGTGCCTGACAAAGGGTTCATAACTGTTGTCAAAAGATACTGGCACGCCCCACTCACCCGTCTCCGATGAGTACATCCTCGCGAATATGGTGTCCTTGAACTCGTGGGTGGCCATGAAGATCACGCGGAAGGGGCCACCATGGCAGTCGAGGTGGTGACATCCGTCGGTGGCGCACAGCACCGCGGCAGACTCGATGAGGAAAGGATCCATGTCCGGCCAAGGCACGGTGTGGCGCTCGCCCGTGACGGGGTCCCAGACGTGGAGATGTGTACTCTCCCAACGCATGATGATGAGGACGCGGCCGTGGCGGCAGTCGAGGGGGCGTGTGCGGTCGCCGTCAGAGCCCAGGTGCGGGAAGTCGGGCATCGACGTTGTGGAGGCGAAGCGGGGCGGGGGCCTTCCCTCGAGGACTTGGAGCCTGTGGAGGAGGCCGAGGAGGGGAGGGGGCCCGTGGAAGGCGCAGTAGCGGCGGAGGAACCCGGGGTCACAGAGGATGCGGAGCCACGGCTTGCAGACAAGGGCGGCGCGGAAGAGGTGCTCCGGTTCGTCCGGCGGGAGGCGGAGGAAGATATCGACCATTACGTCGTCGATCAGCGGCGGAGGTGGGCATGGCGGCGCCATGGCGCGCTCGTCGGCGGGTGAACGGCGGCGGAGCGAGGGTTTGGGTGGGGAAGAATCGCGGTGGGGATTGAGTCGGGGAGGTTCGTTCAGACGAAGACGATTGGCTTCGACCATTCTGCTGGATTGGGCTAGACCAGAACCAGTTGCCGTTGGGGCCCATAACCACCGCTAGTTTGGGCTGGACCAGAACTAGCGGCAGTTCGAGCCCATAACCAGATTATGCTGAAGGAGGCATCCATATTGGAAGAAGCGTCCCCTCATGAGAGGAGTCATTTGAGGATAATCTTCCATCGAGCAGTAAAAACGTCTTTTTACAAGAGTAATTAAAAATGAGCTAAATATGTCATTTTATAAGGGTGGTTAAAAATGTGCTAGTTGGCTACCTAGGTTCAAGCTATGGAAAGCAAAGGGCACAGCATTTGATGGAAACAGAGCAAACAGGTCCGCCTACCTAGTGAACTTTTTTCATCAAAATAATCGAAGCTCATTAACTCAGAACAAATTACAAAATGTTTGAATTTATTTTTCTCAAAAACAGAAGAAGCGAGAGCAAATCCCTCAGATTTTTGTAACAGAATGGGGTGGAAAACATGACTTCCGAATTAATTTACCTCCCTTTTTTGCATACCAATTAACTAGGCCCTGAATCTAAAAAGGAAAAACACAGGAGAAACAAAAGCATAACGTTTTACATTTATATGTCCAAAAACACTTTCTGCCAATGGAATACTTTCTTTGAAGACAAGCAGCCAGAACTGCATGACACTTAGCTAACTCGAGTATTTTTACCAAACAGTAACTCAAACATGCCCCACATATCGAAAAGAAATACAGTTTGTGGTGAGGATGAACTTATGGTAAAAATGAGAAACATGACTTCCAGATTAAGAAAAAGGAGAACAAGAAGTGCTTCTTATGACAGCTTAAAGTTATGATCATATGTCCAAAAACACTTAAACTGCCAGTTGAATACATCCTTGAATACACCAAGCCAACACTCAATGACATCAGTTTTTTCAGAAACTAGCAACAGTATGAAGTCCATATAAATTCAGTTTCATGTAGCTAAATTCAGTTTCATGTAACTCAACATGCCCGACATATCGAGAAACAGGATTGAACATGAGCATCATGAATTGGATAAGAACAACAATTGACCATTACAACCTGCAGCTACTATGCTTAACCTGCTCAGCAGGGGGGTGCAACTTGGTAGTGGTGGCCTACAAAACACGGATACTTCACAAAACAGCCGTATCGCGTATCGGAG
>CM041630.1:6418154-6450511 GCA_023333625.1 Bothriochloa decipiens
GGGGTGGGGGGGTCAAAAAAAAGAAAAAAACCAACATCAGCAGACTCAAACCAATGGATATTGCAGTTTTATTTTTTTTTATCACAGCTACACCGCCACCACACATCAGAGATCAGTGAGCCCTTGCTAGTGACAACAATTTGCCACGATCTGCAAACACACCAAACACAAAACTCATAAACAACTTGAGAAAATATAATTTGTTGCGTTTGTGCTTACAAATAGTTTCAAGATTAATGAATGCAGTTTCTTTAAAAACAAATCAAAACAACAGGAGAATGTTATATCAAATAGTCATTCAACTCTTAGCAATCTGCACTTGACATTAGCAGCAAACTTCATGTTTCATCAGCTATGTGACTAGACAGTGCCACTAGCAAAGAGCAGAAAATTCATTCCGTATTGATTCAATTGGCTCTGCTTCCCATAATTTGGTCCACATAAATATAATAGCATAAGGTCTCCAGGTCAAAGAATAACCAAACAAGAGTCCAGATTCACAAATGAACCAAGAGGTCTAGGACATCAATCATCATACTTCAAGTTCTTGACATCACTTTCCAAGTTTTCAGTAGAAGTGTAAAACATCTGAGTTACACAACTGTTATACTAAAAGAGTTCCTTCAGTTGATTTACGGATGGTAAACATCTTACGTGAGACTAAATTACATTTTGGGTACCTGAATCTCCAATTGTCTATGCAAGAAGTCTTACAATGCTACTTAGCCCTTTTGAAGATAGACCAACACACAGCGCCATGTTTCAGGAAAGTTAAACAACATACACTACACTAATTTCAGTTCCAAGTAGAATGTTACAAATTTTTCGATGATATGATTAGGATAAACTCGACAAAAAGAAAACACAATTGGTTATAATGACTTGCAGAAATTGTATGTTAACTGCTGAAAAGAAAAAACGGCTAATACATTTTTGTATCTAAAACAATATAAAGCAAAGTAAGAGGATATACTCTGTATACATATATTTAGCAATTCAATCCAATCATAACATGGTCCACAACAACTCAAATCTCAAAACAAATTGCATTCTGTTTTCCCATGCCACATATTCAGTTTTCTCAAGCATCACAAAACTGTCTCTGGTAGGCTCTATATGACTAATAATTGTGGAATAAGAACAACAGCAGATGTTTCTTACATTTTACTAGCTAAGCAAACATATAGAAGCTACAAGAAAATGCTTGACACAAGACAGCAAGGGTCAGTGTCATACCTGGAGTGTAGAAGCTCATGTAGGGTAGGACACTAAAGTAGAGACCAGAGTCTACCTTCTTTGCCTTCCCACAACTTAGCTTAATCATGTACAATTCACCATCTCTGCTAATGAAGAATCCATTATCTGTGCTAATGAAGACGACATCCACACCCTCTGCAAAGCCAACCACAACTAGTTTTTCGTCGGGATTGGCAATAGGTATCATTTTCTCAAGGTCAATGACACTGTATGGTACCCATTCTGCAGCTTCTTCTGTATCCACCGTCTTTAACCAAATATGAAGGCTGGAACCAAGAACACATGCAAAGCCAAGTGTACTGCTATCCATTGCCATGAGGGAAATGTAGTACGCGTCTCGTGACGGTGGGTCAATAATGGATAAGCGATTGTTGCCCCAGTCGTACTTGATTGCATTAGCGAATCGAAGTGTGAAGTAGATTCCATCTCCAATAACGGTGCCTCGCCTTGGCTGGAGATAGGGTGTGTAGTGGCGTCCCAAAGATGAACCTGCACGCCCCTCCCGCATGTGCTGGACAAAGGATTGACAACTGTTGTCAAAAGAGATCGGCACGCCCCACGCGCCCATCTCGGATGAGTACACTCTCACGAATATGGTTTCCTTGAAATCGTGGGTGGCCATGAAAATCACGCGGAAGGGGCCGCCATGGCAGTCGAGGTGGTCGCATCCGTCGGTGGCGCACATCACCGCGACAGATTCGATGAGGAAAGGATCCACGTCCGGCCAAGGCACGGCGTGGCGGTCGCCCGTGACGGGGTCCCAGACGAGGAGATCCACGGCCTTATCCTCAAGCATGTGGATGAGGACGTGGCCGTGGCGGCAGTCGAGGGGGCGCGTGCTGCGGCCGTCGGAGCCCGGGTGCGGGAAGTCCGGCACCGACGTGGTGGAGGCGAAGCGGGTCCCCCTGGACGACCATGAGCCTGTGGAGGAGACCGAGGAGGGGAGGGGCGCCGTGGAAGCTGCGGTAGCGGCGGAGGAAGCCCGGGTCGCAGAGGATGCGGAGCCAAGGCTTGCAGACGAGCGCCGCGCGGAAGAGGTGTTCCGGCTCGTCCGGCGGGAGGCGGAGGAAGATCTCGGCCAGGACGTCATTGATCAGCGGCGGAGGCCGGCGTGGCGGCGCCATGGCGCGCTCGTGGGCGAAGGCGGCGGCGGCGGCAGCGCGAGGCGGTGGCGAGGGTTTGGGTGGGGGATTGGACGGTTGGGGAAGAGGCGGAGTGAGACAGCCACGAAATGGGCCAGCTTGAGCAGTTATCTCACTCTCACTGTCGTGGGCTTAGCCCATAAGGCAGCGGCACAAATGCCACGGCCCACGGCTCAAGGCCCGCGCTGCGCGATATGCCGTCCACACAAGGAGCGCACACTCCCCACCTTCCGCCGCCGCCGCCGCAACAGAAGCCGTAGCCACTCCTCCACCTTCCGTCGCAGCCATGGCGGTCGGGAAGAACCAGCGCATCTCCGTAGTGAAGAAGGGTGCGAAGAAGAAGGCGAAAGTTTCCTTGCCCTCGTTCATTGCTACCCTTTGGTCCGATGCTGATCTGTTCTTTGGTATTTCTGTGTAGATCCGTTCGGCAAGAAGGACTGGTACGACATCAAGGCCCCGTCGCTGTTCAATGTGCCCGACATTGGCAAGACGCTCGTGTCCAGGATCCATGGTGCCAAGGTCGGTGCTTCTTCGCTCACTGTAGTCTTATACAACTGGACACTTGCTTGTGACACCCAGCAGCTGGGCTCAAATGCCGTTGCCTGTTTTATCCTCATGAAAGAAATCACTGCCAGTCGTGAAGCCCTTTACCACTGTTTGTGTTATAGAACCTAGTCCTGACTGAGTGTCGTAGTTTTGCTTTATTCCCATATTTCAGTTAGTTTCTGCAGTTTGGTGCAGAGTGTTGATTTGGAGTTTTCATTGGCTTCTTGGCAATTGACCAAAGATGGCCACATTCAGGTATCCAACTATCCTGTAATAACTAGTTCACTCCATTGCTAGGGCATGAGATTCACCCGTGACAAGCTCACGTCACTTGTTAGGAAATGGCAAACACTTGTTGAGGCCCAGATGTTAGGACCGCAGATAATTATATGCTTCGCATGTTCTGCATCGGCTTCACTAAGAGACAGCCTAATCAAACAAAATGCACTAGCTACGCGCACAGCCTAATCAAACAGGTAAAATCACATTTCTGGCTATAAGCTCATTTAAATATGTCAATTTTTCGCTCTATATAATCTGTATGCGGATCCGCTGAAAGATGGTTAAGATCATGGCTAACCATGCTTCTAAGTGCGACTTGAAACAGTTCATTCCTGAGGTCATTGGCCATGAGATTGAGAAGGCTACATCGAGCATTTTCCCCCTCCAGAGCGTGTTTATCCACAAGGTCAAGATCCTTAAGAACCCCAGATTTGATTTGGGGAAACTCATGGAGGTAATTCCTGAGATTGTTTTCGGTATCTTGCAATTCACTAGTCTAACATTTCTCCGGACCTCCCAGGTCCATGCTGATTACTGCAAGGAAGATGTTGGTGTGAAGTTGGAAAGGCCTGCTGGGGCCATGGTGGGCCAAAATTTTACTGATGTTGGCTGAGTTTTGATGAAGTTTTCATGTAGCTTTCCGTGCTACTGTTGGCGGCAAGAAGCTTTCGTGTAGCTTTTTCTGGATATTTTTGTTATGCAGTTCTGGACACTTTCCCTTGACTATTTCTTATGTGGTTGATGAACACTAATGTGTAATAGGCAGTTTGCCTGGTTGATGAAGAACACTTGTGTGTAAATAGAAACATAGCACGGCTTTGCTGCGCCTTTTGTGAAGTTGGCCAGCTGATATTTTGCATTATTCTGTTATTCTCGACCTGGTGCTTATAACTCACCAGATTGCATCTTTTAGTTGTAGATTAATCCCAAATAATAATAGTGAAGATAATTTGCTCACTAGAGACTATTTCCTTATTGTCCCAGTGTAGATGTTGTAGACTCCAATAAAGGTGCTTATATTTTTTGAAACTTTCAATGCCTATATTTTTTGAAACTTTCAATGCCTATATTTTTTGAAACTTTCAATGCTTCTATGATACTGATTTATATTGCCTAATATCATTGGCACTCAACTCAAAAATGCTTATATGATACTAAAATATTGTGATTAGTTTTATGTGAACCTATAAAGGTGTCACTACTGGACAGCAGTGTTTTCCTTTCAAATGCTGAAGATATATTTTCCATGTTTTAAAGTCTGACAAAGTTTGTTGTTTTGCATCCTTTGGTATGTAACAGACTGATAAAACTTGAAATCTGGAAACAAAATCGTCATAACTCATTGTTTCTTCCGTATCCACTGTGTTGTGATAGATTGACAGCCCGATGGATAAACAGACTGTTTCATCAGAACTCTGAAATTGCTTACAGTGAAGGACCTATAGCCAAATAGAGTTATTTCAGTAAGTGTTGACAAATTTCTTCAAGAAGGAATATGTGCCACTGCGTTTGAAATTTCCGGTTACAGCTACTGGCTATGGCTACTGCTGCACTACGGTGGATCCCAAGCTCTCTGTCGCAGACGCAGGCGAGCCTTGCCGCGCCTCTGGCCTCTTCGCCGCCGGCACGATGTCAACGCCGAAGAGACGTACTCTGCCCGCCACTGGCGACCTATCTGCAGGCTGTGCGGTCGTCCCCACCGCCGGCTCCGGCTCCACCGCTGGCGGCGCAGCAACAGGCGACGTCTCGTCCGCTTTGACCGCCAGCGCCAGCGTGACGTCCGCCCCGAGCGCGGCTGATCCCGCGGGCGGTGGAAGGGGCTGACCGAGGACGGCGACGACAGCGCGCGGCTTCTTCTTGGGCACGATCGGCGCGCCGGCCCAGTGCTTCCGCTTGTGGCCGCCGAGCTGCACCCCCGTGGCGAACTCCGCGCCGCAGTCGCCGCACACGTGCACCCGCTCCTGCTTGGCGTCGCCGCGGCGGCTCGGGACGGCGACCTCCCTCTCCCTGTGCTTGTGCCCGACGCTGTGGCCGCCCAGACCCTGGTGCGTCGCGAACCACATGCCGCACTTCCCGCACGTGTACCCGTCCGGGTTCTGCCGGCCCGCGGCAGGTGGCGGTCGCGGCGCGACGAGGTGGTTGTGGTTGACGGCGGCGTCGTGCACTAATTGCGCGCTGTTGCTCTCGTTGGAATGATTGGTTCCTGCACCGGGCGCCGTGGGCGCGGACGACGAAGGCAGACTACTGGGCGGGGGCGCGAACGCCAATGGCAACGGCTGCAGGACAGCCTTGGGCGCCGCCGCAGCCACAGCGGTCATAAACTGGTGGACCGGCTCGGCGCTCGGAGAGACAGACGCCCCCGGGCGGCCTCGCTTGTCGGTTCCGCCCCATCCCCGCGCGACAGAGAATGTGCTGGCATGTCCGCCGTTGTTCGCCGGGACGACGACGGAGGTAGTGGCGCGTTTGCGGCTGCTGTCGGCCTCGTCGTCGCACTCGCGCGGGAAGTGGCGGTTGTAGTACTCGACGGTGTCGGTCTCTGACTCCGAGTGATAGCCGGGGACGATCTCGCCTTCTTCCTCCCCTACTAGCGTCTCGTCATCGTCATCCGGACCATCGTCGTCGTCCCTCCGCCACCGCCGCCGCCACTGGTCTTCACTAGCGGGCGCTGCCATGGATCACGGTTCACGGCCACGGGTGACGGGCCTGTCTGTGCTCGATCGGCTGGCGTGGTGTGAAGTGAAGATGTAATTAAGCAGCCCGCCGTGGTCACTACAACAGCCGTCGCTCGCGCGCGACCTTGAGCTGAGACGAGCGAGTTTTCTGCCTCACTGGGACGGTGACCGGAGGTAAGGTACGCTAGGCTCCTTTTATTCGCAGCCGTCACAGGCTCCGGCGCGTCGGCGGCAAGGACTCGGAGTACGAGACCGATACGAATACGACGATGACGGCCACCCTGCGGGTCACACAACTGCCGTATGTTCTCGCGTGGACGTGGACACAGCCCACGGTCGGCACCAGCTGGCGCCCCGACTCCGATTCACTGACTTTTTGATACGTGTAGAAATAATTATGGAATGTTTTGCAAACTAGCATACGTAATCAGGCTCCTAGGACTGATTACAGAATGCAAGAACTGTAACGAATAGTGACCATCATTTATACGTTATTATTCACTGACTTGCCATAAGAGAGAGGGGAAAAAACACGGCACGAAAATCAGCTCAGTACAGGTCTGTTTTTCTTGATTTTTACCTTGGTTTGCTTGCCTTCATGAACTTTCAGTCTTTCTGGCTGGATGGGTCAACACTTCTATTCCTAACATATGACAAGCTGAGCCGAACTAAATTGAACCGCATGCATCTAAAATCTGAGAAAGAAAGAAAAAACAATTTCAGATTAGCACACAGGCAACCCGAAGATGCAGCAACAAATTACAACCTGAATGCAAAATATATTACTTCAAGAACTACTTCACCTAAGTTCAGATTCCATTACCAAGTGCTCCAACCACAAAGTGATGGATCTTCGAGGATCATTGAGTCTCCACAGGTGATGCCAGTGTGCCTCTAGAACAATCTGAAAAAAGAACAATAAAGCTTATTATCATGTTGAGAAATCAAAACACACATGTGTAAGCTATAGTAGCAGCAAAGTTTACAGAATTGTGTTGTCATCTTCTTCAGATTGGCCACACTAGAGCAAACACGGGACAATGGATCAACAACCTCCTGGGTCTTTATACTTATTATGTCTCCATTCTCAAGTCCCGGCCACATATATTTTTCAATGTTTTTCCTACCATCTCTAAATCAAAATGCAATGTCATGTCACATTTAGAGATGGTATGGAGTAACGAGGGAATCAACGTTTTCCTGGAGCCAGGCTCCAGCGGTGCAAGCAGAGTGTGTATGGGCAAGCATGCAGACACAAGAAATCACTTTTCGTGCTAGATGTGCAGGCCACGGAACAACATCTAAAACAATCTTGTATGCATGCGTACAAGAACCAATCAAGCAACTCTTTCCTCGTGGACAAGATCAATAAGCCTAAAGTCATTTGATCTGGCTCTAATCTCCTGGACTACATGACCATAAGAGCCCATGCTTCCTTTCCTGATGCTTCTGATAACACCAACATTATCGCACGCCAATCTAAAATGTTGCAGAACCAATGTAACACCTCTGGTGCTATATTAACTAAAACCTGTCATGTCATCATATGCACTGCAAAGCATTCATGATTAGGTCAACCTTGATGTGCATTAACTAAAACAAGTTTACATTTCATAGGTTGATTGTGTTTCTGAAATATGTCGTCACATAAAATAATAAAACTCTACTTTCGAATGGCATCTCAAATACTTAGTTTATATTCTATATACTTGAGGTGTAAACCGTGTTTACACTAGTATCAAGCATAGTGTATAAATCTAAGTTTAATCCTAAAAAAATGATTTCCATATTTGAAGCTGAATTTGGATTTCAAAACTTATTCCCAAGTCTTGCAATTCAAATTTAAATTCAAATTAGAAAGCTATAAAAATAATTTTTAAAAGTCAACCTGGTCAACCAAGGGTACTATTAGGTCATTGATCTAAAAATGTTCTTGGATGATGTATGTGATCACTAATAACCAACCAATTAAATTAGAAACCAAATCGAGTTTGAATTCGGTTTTAAAAACCCTTTATTTCAAAACCTAGTTTTATCCCCTTTTCTATAATTTAAAATCTATAAGGAATTTTGGGATACTCTAAAAAGATAGTTTGTAGATCTTGACAAAATCTACAAAGTTGGTACACAAAGTTTTTCAAGTTTCCAAGAATAATTTCAAATAAATTTGAAAATATAGTTTTCTAGCATTTGTCCCCTTTTGATTTTAAAACCATAATTCAAAAATTATGCATAATTTGGGAAAACTTTGTATATGAAAAAGGTTTAGTTTGAAAATTTAAACATTTCATAGTTTTGAAGATTTTCAAGTTTTATTGAAAAATCAAAAATAATTTCAAATATTTGTTTCTAGGGTTTTATTCCCCTTTTGAATTTGAATTCATATTTCAAAATTCAGATAGAATTTGAGGATGCTAGTTAAATAAAAAGTGTAGCTCTTGAAAAGTTATGAAAATAATATTTTTGGAGATTTTCACGTTCTTATATAAATTTTGGAGTAATTTGTAATTTCAAACGAGTGGCAATTCTATATTTTTCTTGAACAGCACCGAGACCTATCGACGGCCGCCATCGCCGGCTTCTCAAGCCGCGCCGTCGTCCACCGGCGCCATACCGCCCTGCCGCGGCCACCAGCTCGCATCGCGCTCGAAGCGTCCTCGCCGCGTGTCGCCCTCCCTTTCCTCGAGCTTTAGCTATAAGTAGGGCCGCCGTGGCCGACTTCTTCTTTCCCGCACCGCCGTCGAGCTCGTCCCCGCCGGCAAAATTCGCCACCGCTGATCCACCTCTGCCCGCTTCGTCTTGCCAGAAACTCCGCCACATCCTTGCGCTTCGATTGAGCTAGCTCGTGCTCGCTCTCCCCGCCCGAGCCGCCCGTACAACGTCATCTTCCTCGCGAACGGCAGCTGCGCCGCTGCGAGGTTTTTCACCGTCGACCGCCACCAGGGTCGGTTATTTATCATCTTTAACCTCACTATCATGTTCTTCATGCTATCCTGCTTCTCATGCGCACCTTGGTTCGTTCAATGGTGCATAGAAACCGCGGTGACACCGTTCTTGCCATCGGAGCGCCGCCGCCGCCATCGCCGCCGCCGTCAACAGCTCGACTCAGCTCGCCTCCGAGCCAACCAATGTGCGCATCATCACCATGGTGAGCTCTTGCATCTGTCGGTGCCCTCAATTTTATCCTTGCCGAGTCCTAGTGTCCGGCCGACGTGCGTCACCGCCGGCGTGACCTTGCCGCTCCGCCGCGCGCGTAGCCGTTGCGGCTGGGGGCCAAATTGAGCCTCATCTTGTTGTCCATTACGTTCGCATGGATGTATAGATTGTACCTGTGCGCTCGCCGTTGCCGAAAACTGCTCCGATGAGCCCTGCCGCCGCGCCCGAGCTCCGCCGCGTCGCCATGGCCGCCTGCGTGGTGTCGCCGTCGCTCCGCCGCCGCGTTAGCTAGCCCAGGAGCTTTGTCTTGTTGTGCTGAGTCCGTAGAACCCAAGCTCGTGGCCGGAGACCTCGCCGTCGGTGAGAGATCGACGGTCAACGGCGTCGGCCGGCGTGGTCAGCGCGGGAGCACTGTTTCCGTTTTCCTTTTTCTTTTTTCAGAAAATGATTTAAATGTTATTTTCTTTAGAAAATCATAGTAATTCATGTATAGCTCCAAAAATTTTAAAAATTTTTGTGTATGTTCTTTATGATGTCATCTACCTAGAAAAAAATATGAAATGACAAATTTGAGTACTTTTTGCATATGTTAAAATTAGCCCTTTTAATTGAAAAATGGACCTTCAATGTTTTTTAATAAATAAAATAATTGGATTTTAATTCTAAAATTTGTTTTTCCATCTGATTAGACCAAGAGCTTTTCAAAATAAAATTTTGAGCTTAATTAGACAAAATTAATTTTTATGCGTTTATTTTATGCTTTTAAATAATTAATTATCCCCTTTAATTAAGTTTAATCGTTATAGGAATTGTTTGACTTTGGGATTGATTGATGACCTTGGGTCATTAACCCTAATGACCTTTGACACTTTAATTAATTATTTGCGCTTACCTAGATCATGTCATTAAGGCTTAATTAACGTTATTTCATGTGTTTAATAACTTTCGTAAATAATGTAGTTAACCCTAATGAACTTAGTAAGTATGTTTTGGTTGGCTTGCAACTTTATCGTGAAGAAAAGTTGTACTCAAGCCATTAATCTGATCATGTGTCCATTGAGCATCATGTTTACTATTCAATCATGTTGAAGCATATCATTGTATCGTATAGTTTCCGTTAACGGAGAGTTTAACGTTGTCACACCATATCCCAAAGAAGAGCAGACTCAGGAGTTGGGAGTTGATCCAGAGCCCGAGACCATCTACCCCGACCATCAAGGCAAGCCCCGGGTGCATTCAAACCCTATTCTATTTTATAAAAGTTTTACCGCTTCAGTTATGATATGTTGCATTAAGTAATAGGAGTTGAGTGAAAACCCACCAACTTCATTATCTGTCTTCTATCCATAATTTCTTGTTACCTATTCTAAAAGATGCGTAGTAATGCTTAGCCCTGCTTAGTTAATTAAGTGTTCAAAAGTAAAAGAATAAAAAAGATGAGTTTGGTTTTATCTGTTGGAATCATGCTTTTAGTTAATAAATCGAGTCCGGACGGCTAACTTGTATTGGGAATGGAGTCCCTCTGTAGTGTTTCCGTCTGTTGATGCCCTAGGTCCCGTGTCGATGGTGAACTGGTGATATCGAGAAACTAGAAAATCCACATGCATGAAGTGGTATACGGTGGGCCAGAGTCCCCACGTATGTCATGGAGTGACTTATAGTGGGCCAGAGTCCCCACATATGTCATAGTGTGTTATACTGTGGGTTTAAGTTCCCACGTATCTCGGTATACTGGGTCAAAGTGCTCACGTGTGTCATGTGGTGATATATGGCTGCGGTTGTTATCCCGGTATATCGGTTCATCTGATATGCTTAGGAGTTAGAGTCTCCTGTATATCAGTGACCTAGGTCCCAGCTAGGTATATAAAAATAGATTCGAATCGTCGTTGCTTCTCGGAGAAGAAGACTCGATCGGTGTTCATCATCGTAGTAACAACTTGAATAATGAGTAAGGTTTAAGAAGGAAGTTGGTTGGTAATTTTGATCTTAAGCAAGACAGCTTTTCTTCCTTTCGAGCTTTTCTGCAAAATTTTTTATCTCCTGCAAGCCTTACCTTGTCCCTCTAGCCTGCATTTCCTGAGTCTTCACCCCTCTTTTTCGTCGGGTCAGTCTTGTTGAGTACTTTTGTACTCAGGGTTTGTTGAACCCTTGTTGCAGGTGAGCCTCATGGGCAGGAATGCTTCGCATCCTGCTGCATGACAGTCGTCGAGGAAAGTGACGACAAATAGGATATCTCGCTCTCGGGCAGAGCATATAATCAAGGTTGATGTAGTAAGTTATATTGTATTCCACTGCTACTGTGGTCTGTAATAATTCAACTTATGATTTGTAAGGTTTAAACTAAACGGTTTGTAAATTTATGTTATTGTAATCCTTCCGCTCTTTTACTCTGATGTATATTATTTATATAAAACTGTTGTAATACTGCAATATCTCTTTGTAATGATTGATCATGCTCGGAGAATCATGGATGATTCGGAATTTACCCAACAGACCATTTAAGTTTTATGGAACACATTCATGGTTATTTGAAGTCTGTTTAGACAATAATCATGCGTGTGGGCCATAGGATTTAGGAGGTTCTGCCACAACCAAATCACTGGCGAGTGCCAGAACTTCTTTGTATGATATTGCTTCCACCATGTCTTGTTTCCCAAAAACCGCCCAGCTGTATCGCTAGATGTGCAGGCCACTGAACAACATCTAAAGCGATCTTGTATGCATGTGTACAAGAACCAATTAAGCAACTTACCTAGCGAGCTATGGCCATCCACAAAAACAACACGCTATGTGTAAATATATTTCATAATAAATCTGACACATATTTTGTATGATATAAGTATTATTACGCTTTTATAAAAATAGTTTAGTCTAAAATAATCTAACTAAACACTATTTTAGAATTGTATCTTTTATTACGACGACGGCAGTAAATCTCTACTATAATTGAAAACTTCTCCAGGCAAATCCTACCTCCAAGATGAACGACTCACATCAAACCTCCTATAGATGCAATGACCCGGATTAAAAATAATGATTCAGGACCTTACACCCCTCACTCGCGCACGCGAGCTACTCAAAATATCAACGAGGAATTCCTCGTCGGAGGTTACTACGTCATCCCCGTCCCCGTGGAGGCAAATTTCGACCCATCCCCATCCCCGTGAAGGCTCACGGGGAGAACTTCTGCCCCATCCCCGTCCCCGCTCGAGGATTTAATCCCCGCGGGGATCCCATCCCGCATCACTAATTCATAGTGCAATAAATATCCAACAATCATCATAAATCCATATGCACGTAACAGCTATTTGTTCATAACTCCATACTACATAGTTCATAACAACACAGAGAAATAGTTACATAGAGTTGAGGTCTCAGACCATGGTTCATACATTCACCATCAGTGCATCACCAACTAGCAACTAGGAATCCAGCACAAGGCCAAAAGCAGCACCAGTTTCTACTTTCACAGGATGCAAACAAAGAACGATGTGCTAGCTCTCTTCTTTCAAATCCGAAGAAGATACATGCCAAAAATAAAGAAGACTAAAAAAGACAGTTCTCTTCTCTCGAATCTAAAAAAAAGCGAAATCAAAAAGAAAGAAGAATACTTGTACTAGGCTATCAATTAATCTTCGGTCACTACAGATCTTGCATGCATGAGGGGGTATCAAGCGAACTAGCTAAGCCTTGACTCGTCACCTTACCACGTCGAGAGGCAGCTCTGCAACTTGCGAGTGGGAAGGGATGTTGGCGCGGCGGTGGGACTCCAGGAGAGAATGGGGAGGAGGGAGTGGAGTTAGGTTTAGCTGTATTTATATGTGGCTTTTACATGGGTTTTGATGGGCCGGATGAGTTACACCGTGGACTGTGCTGTGTGATCTGCTATAGACGACGGGGATGCAGGTTAAAGGGGATGGGGGATAGCAAACTAGACCCGAATCCGCCAGACCCGACGGGAAATGTTTTTGCCCCATTTAATCCCCCGTGGGGATCAATTTTGACCCATCCCCGAACCCTAAGGCTATGTTCGGTTGCATGGGGTCAAATCCCCAAGATGATTTAGTCCTTGCAGGAACGAGTGAACACTCAATCCCTGTCGCGTTTAGTTCCCTTCCATTATCATAAATCCACTTCATTTTTGTTCGGATCAACCCACCGCGCGGTTGCCGACCATCCTGTCTCCGTGTCGTGCGAATCGAGCCGCCGTCGTGCGAGACTCAACGTGGACGTGGCTTTCTTTCCGGGCCGGGTTGAAGGAAAATAATAGAGGTATACCGGGTTATAAACTACAGCGGGCTTAACAGAACCCATAAAACAAAATGGGCCGGGATTACTACCAGGCCGGGGTGGCCCCCGTGGGTCTAGCCTCGTTCCCGACGGGGAAGGACCTAAACGAACATAACCTAAAAGGGGAATTTCCCGCAGGAAATCGCGGATCGGGTTCCCGGTGATATTTTGACGAACTACCGCATCACCCAGACGCGGTTCGATTCCCCTCCCCTCCTATTCTCCTACTATTGTTTTGATTTTGAGAGGAAAAAAATCACGAGAAACACCGTCGGCAGCCCCCACCCCGCCGGCGGCGACAGGCAGCTATCCACGAGGCCACATCCCTGCCGCCGCCACCGCCACCGCCAGTCGAGCCTGGGCGCCTCGCCCATCATCCCGCCGTCCTCCAGCCTCTCCTCCACAGCGGCTGCCGCGGGCTCCAGGCTTCACATGCACCGCCCGCCACCAGCTCTTGGCTCCGATGAGTCTAGGGTTTCCTGGGCGCCGCCACACCTGATCCGACCGTCGGCGGCGCAGCGGACCCTAGGGACGCGCGGACCGTCTCAGCTACCTGGCGAGGCCGCGTGGGATCGTCACCGGGCAATGGCGGCCGCGGCTGATGTGGGCGAGGGGAGGACCGGAGGTGGAAGCTACCGCTGGACGCGCAGCGGCGCTGCATGCGACCGGATGCGCCGCCGTCGTCGTCGATGGCGAGGATGAGTCCGCAGCGGTGCTCGACGCGGCCGTGCTGCTCATCATGCTGGTTCACGGCGTCTTAGGCTTCGGTGATGGAGGCGCGGCTGCGGGGAGGCGGCGCGGCTACGGGCAGGCTGTGTGGCGGTGCGGTTGCGCGAGGAGGCTGTGCGGCGGCGCTTTTGCGGGGAGGCGGTGCGTCTGCGACTCCGGTTCAGCACGGCCCTCCTGCTCCGGCGCAGGGAGATCGTCGGGTTCACTCTTCCGGCAAGTGCTCCTCCACCACCGAATGAGCTCCAAAAGTTGTCTGCTCGGATCGTTGGAGTTCGTCGATTTCTCCATTGCGCCTCTCCGATCCATCAATTTACTGCTGCGACTACAAAGGAAATCGAGGTAAATTCCCATAGCCACCGGTCTATTGAATCCTATGTTCAGTTGCTGGTTGATTTGTGGGAAACGATTTGATCTATGTGAATACACTGTTTTGAACTCAGGTATGCTCTGCCTTTTTCTCTTTTATTTTGTCAAATGCAAATACGGATGTGAGTGTATATGCAGTTTGATGTGAATGCATTGATGTCGATCCTAGCTGTCAGCTAGAAACTGTACTAATAAAGGGCTTGACTGAACCAAATTCTAATGGTTTACTATGATTTTTGCTACCATTTGCTCCACGTACTGTGCTTACATCCATGCTTTTATATGAAGATATGAAGCCGGATTGATGGAACTGAGACCTAACATCCATATCTATACAAGGACCTAACTACAGATATCTATACAAGGACCTAACTACAGTCTTATTCAGATCGATTTTTCCTAGAGTTGCCGATGACTCTCAAACTGTAAACCTAACTACAGTCTTCTTCAGATTGATTTTTTTAGTTGCAGTAGAGAACTTTAGTTTGAATTTATGGATTCTTTTAAGAGTGGCTGACATTGCTGAATTCTAAATGGCCATACCAAGGTGGATTGAAGATCCAAATGAGCACTAACACAGGATTTAAATGCATACTAATATTTTTGTAGATGTAAAATTTCTTGCCACAATTCAGCTTGCAGATGGTGAAAAAACTCTTATTTTCGGATTATGATTTGGCAAGGACTCTAATTTGTTGATATCTTGTGAATCAGATATCCATTCGGCTAATTTGCATTGCTTGTCTGATATTTAGTCTGTCCTGAATAGATTGCATTTGTGAGTGGCTTTAGAAAGCAAGGATTGAAAATGATAAGTTTCCAATTTGGAGTAGGTCATTATCTGAGGTTGGTGTTCTATCAGAGTTCAGACAGAGAACTCCTCGGTGATGGTGTGCAGTGTTGGAATGGAGTAGACTGCGTCATGCTGACAAGTGTTGATCGGGATGACCTTCCTAATGGTGGAAGTTGCCATTCTGCTCAAACAGTCTGAGCTCTCAAGGTTTATCCATTGTTGACAAGCGATGAACTGGTAACTCTGTACATCTACCATGCTGGATATTTTTTTTCAGGAGCTGAACCCTTGGATATTGGTAAGAATGCCTTGACTTCATATTTTCGAGGTGACATGGATGCTCTTTAGCAGACTCTGGTCTATATGTATATGTTCACAATATTGAAATATGAGGAGTCTGCAAAGAATATTCGTTAGAGATCCCAGAGCAGGGTAATGCGCTTCTTGATTCGTTTATGTCTGAAGTTTTTACAGTTCCTACTCTATGTTCAGTTTCCTACGGACTACATTGATTCATTTGTTTGCAGCCTGGTTGGTCAAACTTAGGGACGTGCTTGGTTTGTCTGTGACCTTTTTGGGAAATAACATGGTGAATGGAGCGCACACGAGATCATTAGGAAGGAAATGATTGGCATTTCCTCGCAACCAAGTATCCATCTGTCAGGGCCAAAACAAATAGAAGAACAGGTATCCATTGTATTTGTCTAAATAACACATTATTATAATTTTACTATATCAGTCTGGGTGATTACTGATCCCTGAAGTTCCTGTATTCATCTCTACATTTACAAGATATTAAAAAGAGTATTGTTCTCAGTACAAATGCTGGTCACAAGCAAAATATTCTTTTGTTGCAGCTCCATTTTGCATCTGGTCACTGTTTTGCATCTCCGTTGTAAAATATTTTCTTCCTCACCAACATGCTTTTGTTGCTCTTGGTGCTTGTGACACCTAATGATTGCGCAATAGTGGTTCACCTCTGTTTTGCTTGGGTTAGTGCAGATGGTAGCATGATGATGGGTCCAATGCATATATTTTCTTGTGTTTCAATTGTATTACCGAAGGTCGCCGTAGTGTTAGAATGAGCAATATACTATTATCCGTAGTATGCGAGGCATGACTTATTATATCTTGTTATGCATGATTGTTTTCCGGATTATAACAGGTGAAACTTAAATTTTGGAAAAAGTCATCGTTGAGTTGTTTTCATGTGCATCGTTGAATTGTTTTGTGCATTCTTAAAATAAACCGTAGCGTTAGCACGGGCACTATACTAGTTGTATATATAAAAAGGGCGTACCCAGTGCCATAGGCTCCCGCACTGCGGGGTCTGGGGAAGGGAAAATAGCCAGCAGCCATCCCTGCACAAATGTGCAGAGGCTGGGGCTTGAACCCGGTACCTCTTGGTCACAGACGGTAAAGCTCTACCGCTTGCACTAGGGCCGCCCTTCACTAGTTGTATATATATATATGAGCAAATGCACCGGGCCAGGCCTGCTATGCCTTCACTCGTCGCACTCAGAAACTCGTCTCTCTCCACTAAAAAAAATAAAATAAATAAAAAATGAAACTCGGCTCCCATTCCCCAATCCCCCAATCTGCCAATCCTCTCCCAAACCTTAGCCTCCGCTATCGCCATGGCGCCGCCGCGCCGGCGGACGGAGTTGAACGAAGATGCCGCGCCGGCGGACCTTTCTTCATCGTCTGGGTGTGCCATGTTGTCGACGGTCTGCAAAGGTCGGCACATGCGTGCGTGTATTCATCACAAGTGAGTTCCTGGGGCACGTCAGTCTCTATTCCTATAGGTGATAATAATGACATCGTGAACCCTAGTCGTGGTGCACTTGGCAGAGATGGTGTCTACTTCATGCTTGATATTGGTGCTAGGACAAGGATCCTTAAGTACGACTTGGTCAAGCATTGCTTGTCTGTCATTGATCCTCCGGAATGGTACAAGAAGGGCATTTTTGTCGTGCCAACTGAGGATGGTTTGCTTGGGGTCGCTGGCATCAAGGGTTCCAGCCTTTACCTATGGTCGAGGAAGGTGAATGCAGAGGGAGTTGAAGGATGGATGCAATACAGGGCGATCGAGTTACAGACTCTGTTCCCAGACGACAAGTTTTTAGATGAAGCTATTGTGACTGCTTTTGCTGAGGGCGTCCATGTCATCTTCATGGAAACGTCTCGTGGTATCTCCATTATTGACCTAAACTCAGAGGACGCGAGGACAGTAAGTGAGCCTGATGTGCACTATGATGCTGTACCCTTCACGAGTTTCTACACACCAGGTATGGTTCTAGCCTTTTGATCCTGCATGGTACAGCTAGCCTATACACTGTCCTGATACTGATTTGTAATTTTAGTTGAATGGAAACAAATGATGCATATGTTTGAGACAACTGTAGACGTGACAGTTCTATGTCACTAATTTTTTGTCAGGTTCAACCTGTTGAGAGCGTCCACTCTATGTATTCGCTGGATTTCCTCATGCCATTAAACCCAACCTTTTTAGCTTGCACATTACATTAATGTCATTTTTTTGGTAATGAACAAGTCTTACTATTTAAAATTATATATATTGTCATATTGATCAATTGTCCTATGAACAATTTTAACTTTTTGGCATGGAAATCTTCAGATTGTACTAGCAGTAAGTTGCAATTGCAGAGGACATTATTTCCCTGTAAAAATTTAGTTGTTTTGATATGTACATATATAGGTTCTATAAGTAAATATACTTTTGTTTTAAAAAATTGAGCATGTGACATTACAATATCATCTAATCCAATTTCTTGGCATGTTCAACCTGTTATGAACACTCCTTGATATTGGCAAAGGTGTGCTTAGGAAGTAGTTGAATTTTAATCAAGCACAAGCTGCTGACCAAATTTATGTGTTTCTATGTTCTTCCAATAACATCTCTTACAAAATTGAACTTTAGGCCTCGCTACTGTTTTATCTTACAAAGATACATATATTAAGCTGTGAAAATAATATAACTTGTACGTTTGGTACTTTCCAGATTGTGCTTGTGGGAAACTGCCGTTACCAGCAGAGACAAATTAATTGTTGTGAAGCGGAATCTTCCGTTGTTGCCCTGTTGGAGTATGTTGTGGAAATTGCCTTGTTGGAGTATGTTGACTACTTGAATTGAGATCTTGTAATGTAAGCCAGTAAGCCACTATGGCCAGTTGTTGACCTGATGTTCTTCTGTATCTGTTTATGATCGTGATCGTCATGACTATGTGGTTTGGAGTTCGTTTTACTTGATTATTGCTATATTGATGGTTGGCTGGATCGTGGGAGTTAGAACAAACATATTTGGGTCATTAGGCTAAATTGAATTTGGTTTATTGAGTTTATTTTTCACTTCCTGAAAGGGGATAGATGTTTCAACTTTTACTGGAATACAATTGGTACACTATCTCTAAGCAAGGGTCAGTTCAATTGCATATGGATTTAAGCTTCATTTTCTTTTGTTGTGACAGCTTTGTTGCACTTTTTTTAGATCACTTGGGTGCAGATTGTAGCCACACTTTGTTCTCAAAGACAAAAATGGCCTGCCTGAGTATTTCAGCATGTTCCTCCAGAATTATGTCCTGAAAGTTCATATAAATAAGGCACCATGTATGTACTGTGTAGCTTATACACCTTGGGTCCTTGGCACAGCCAGTCATATAAATAAGTTCATAAGTATCAGCAATGATGATGGCATATTATCAATTGACCTCAAGTTCAAGTCAGGGCTGGTACAGAAGGTAGATATAACTATCTAAGGCACTACTATGATAGCTTTCCTTCTTCTGTATCTGTTTATGATCGTGATCCTCATGACTATGTTTGTGGTTTGGAGTTCATTTTACTTGATTATTGCTATATTGATGGTTGGCGGGATCACGGGAGTTAGAACAAACATATTTGGGTCATTAGACTAGATTGAATTTGGTTTCTTGAGTTTATTTTCACTTCCTGGATGAGGATAGGTGTTTCAACTTTTATATGGAATACAATTGGTACACTATCTCTAAGCAAGGGTCAGTTCAATTGCTTATGGATTTAAGCTTCATTTTTATTTTGCATTGTGATAGCTTTGTTACCCCTTTTTTAGAACACTTGGCTGCAGATTGTAGCCACACTTTGTTCTTAAAGACAAAAAATGTCCTTGCTGAGTATTTCAGCATCTTCCTCCAGAATTATGTCCTGAAAGTTCATATAAATAAGGCACCATGTATGTAGCTTGTATACCTTGGGTCCTTGGCGCAGCCAGTCATATAAATAAGTTCATAAGTCTTAGCAATGATGATGGCATATTTTCAATTGACCTCAAGTCAGGGCTGGCACAGAAGGTAGATCTAAGGCACTACTATGATGGCTTCCCCTTCTTCAGTTTCTACACCCCAGATAGATTCCAACTGCTTTGGTTTCTTTTTTTAGGATACAGCTTCGGTATCTGGTCTGCTATGAAGATATATATAGCTAAATTCTATGGAAGAAAACACTACCTGTAGTAGCAAATCATGAACATGTAACAATGCAATGCCACAAATAAACATGTTTGTTAGGCTCCACCTATTCACTGGAACCATTCTTGACATTGTCAAATCAATTTCTTCACATCATAAAATTCAGCCTTCTGAACCTTTGAAATTTGCACTGATTAGACATAGCTAGTTTTCAGTATTTTTTAGCTTGTGCATTATTTTACTATCCTTCTAGATATTAGGTGAACATTCTCTATTGTTTCAACCTAAAAACTGTATATATTGATCTACGTTCTTTTAATAATAAGTATTGAAAATTAAAAAGTAGGCATCTCTTTTGTTCCGTCTTACGAAACTGTATCCAGTGAGCTAGAAACAAAGGTACCTTTTATTCGTGGTGCGTTTCAGATTGCTCTAGCATCAGGTTGCATAACCGAACAATGGGTAGTACATAGTCAAATTACTATTCCATTAAGCTGATGGCTGATGCTTTGAAATGTTTATAGTATTCGATAATTCAAGGATATGTTGTTCGCCAGCATGTCCATGAGAAATGTTTAGTATTCTGTTTGGTAGTTTACTTTAGGATAGTGTAAAACACCATGGCTTGGTATAGTCGTGTTCCATACTTCCATTGATAGTTATTTATAATGAAAACTGAATCTGAGTTCTTCAGTTAATTTTCCTTTGTGCAATGAGGATTGAAGTCTCAGATAATTAAACATTTCTCAGACCAAAGCACTGTACAGATTAAAAACCACACAACTTCATAGTGTTATTTCCATGGATAACAATCCCATCTAAAATTGAAATTATATTGGGAATCTCTCCTAGTTTTCTAAGGAAGAATCATAGCTCTTCAATTTAACTTACATTTCTAGGACGGGCCATAGTTTCAGTCCTTTCAGGAATGCAACTTGAGCTGAAAATAACTCGAACTTCGTTTAATTTCTGCAAACTAGGTCGCCGCTGTTAGGTCACATTCAATTAAAGCTTCATTGTTGTGGACGTATGTGTTCAATTCATGGTTTGTGGAAGCTCTCAACTTGTATAATGTATGTGCAGAGTGAAGCTTTTTCTTCTGAATGTGAAAAGAAGGGGCGATTGTTGGCTTTTGCAACCTTGTTCAAGATACAAGTGTGTTGCTCGGTTATTTATTCCATCATATACTTTAGAAAAGAGGCACCATATATCTAGAGCTGTTTTTTTAATTCCCCTCTAGTATCTAACAAGATTGTGAGTGAACGATTTGGCTACTTTGAATGACAAGCAAACTGTGTTCCTGTGTTCTGTATAAAATTTAGTATTGTGGAAGAGCTGTGTGGAGGTGCATCTGCAACCTATATCCTGAAGTGTAATTTTTCCTGGTCAACTTTGTTCGTTCTGCATCCAAACTGCATACCGGGTGCCGGATGTAAGATAGAGTAACCCCAATGACAGCTAGAACTCTAGATATGCAGTTGTTTTTTACTATTATTATTATATGGTTGCATACATCTATCAAGTTGATGTATAATGAACAACTATGGAGCAATATTGTTCTCACAAATATGGAGCAATATTGCTCACAAAGTCGAACATAATGGAGAGAAGTTGCGTAAAGAAACTGCATTTTCAGTTCCAATTTTACTACTACAGAATCTCAAGTGTTATCCTCATCCAAAAGGTCAAAATCCAACTCAGATTCATTTGTCAGTCAGAACAGCATCATTTACACCTATATTTTAAGTTCTGAGCTTATGTACCATCAGTGGAACGCTACCTCAGAAACTATAAATCTCGAAAGTCTTTACAGTCATCCAACTAGAGAGAACATAATAAAGTCTACGATTGACCATGCAAGATATTGAGCATTTCAAAAGCATGAGCCCTGCAAGAAGCTAGTATCAGCAGACTCAGCTTCATGGATTCGTGGAGTTGGCCAGGTCGGGCCATACTTTGGGCTCAGTAGTATGATCAATGTACCTCCAGCGATGGAATTTTTCTAGTAGCAAAATCTGAAACTTACAAATACCAGACATAAAAGTAAAAACTGAAGGAGCAGGACTTCAGATGGGTGTGGACATCACAACCTTGATGCAGCTCACAGTTTTCAATTATCCTTGATGCCACAAACAGACAAACTGAATATATTATTGACACCCTATTAAATAACTACTTCTCAGTACACATTGCTGGTTAGCCAATTAAGTGTTATTGCAAAGAAATTCACATTCCGGTCATCATCAGCTGAAGCTTTGCAGATTCCATGATGTGTGGCAGCTAACATACATGGCACCTCCTTTTTACGAACTTTGAGGAGCTAGCTCGTGATCATGCTGAAATACTAAGTCAGGCCATTTTCATCTCTCAGGAAAAAAGGAAGCAATGCCTCGCAGCTGCAGCCAAGTGTTCTAGAAACAAAACTTAAGAAACAAAGCTCTCATAGTCCAAGAAAATGAAGCTTAAATCAGTATGCGACCCCAATAACCCTTGCTCACACAAATTGTACCAAGAGTATTCAGAAAATATGAAACAACTATCGCCCCTTAAGGAAGTGAAAATTTAACACAAGCAATCACATTTTATTCAGTCTAAAGAACCAAATATATATGCAGTTCTGAGTGGAATGTCTGTTATTGTGGGGTGGCGGTGAGGCAGGCAGCAAGTCGGCCTTTCCTCACTAATTAGATATGATTTGTTAGGATTTGACTGGACCTTCCTTAGGGGATCAAGGAATCCTCTCTACACAAAGGGAGTTGACATATCAAGGGAAGAACTAATCCCAAGTCTCCACCAACACTTCCCAGCTACGTTGATGTCAACCATCAATATAACAATAATCAAACTAAACAAACTCTAAACCTTTTTTTCTTGAATACACAAGAGAGATGCATATCATTACATTAGTAGAAGAAAAATGAGTCATACATAGACCCAAACACACTCACACACCCCTCCACACCTTCCCTGTTTTCTAAGGCTTAAGCACCTGTTTCTGAGTACACAACGACCGAGCGGGCTAAGAAACTAAAAGCCACTAGCACATAACCATCAAGGCCATGGTCATAAACAACAGCTGAACATCAGGTCGCTTACTGGCATGGTAGCTTCTGACTATAAGACATTAAAATACTCAATAGAGAATACACCATCACCCCTACAATATATCAACAGTGGAATATCCAGCTTGCCAGTGATTAATCTCTTGTCATGGCAAGTTCCCACAAGCACGATCTGAAAAGTATCCAACATACAAGTTTAATTAGTTTCATAGCTTACTACATCAGTTCAGTAAAAATAAATAGTAGAGATGCCTAAATTTTGTTATTTACAATAGATCTTAGTGAAAGAGTGTGCAAAAAAAAAAAAAATCAGCAGCTTGTGGTTGATTAAAAACTCAACTACTTCCTGGGAGTATCTAGCCATTATCAAGAATTGTTCATAACAAGTTAAATATGACCAGAAACTAGAGTAGATGTGATATTGCATTGTCAGATCTCAGTTTTTCAAAATCAAAAGAACCATTTACTTGTAGAACTCATATCTGCATATATCAGGACAGCTAAGTTCTAACTAGGAAATAATGTGCCTCAGCTGGCAATTGCAATTTTCTGCTAGTTTAATCTGAGGTGTAATGCCTAAAAGTTAAAATTGTTCCAGATACAGGGTATAATACAGATTTTTAGGATCAAACGGTAGGACATGAAGTTCAAACGTTGGGTTCTACATGTGAGAAGATCCCATCCATCTCAACAGTTGTTCACATGAACAGGCTTCCTAACAAAAATAATATACTGTGACATAGCTTTATCACATCTTCAGTCATCTCAGGCATATGTATTATTTATTCTCTTTTAATCAAAACCAACATTTAAGTATCAGAACAATCTATAGAGATTGCGCAATGCAGGATTACAAAAAAGCAAAGGGCTAGGACCATATCTGGTGTGTAGAAGCACATGAAGGGTATGGCATGACAGTGGATCAAAGGGTCGCTTAATTTCCTTGCTTGCCCTGAGTTGAGCTCGATCATGAATACACCAACATCAGTGGACATGAAGATGGCATGAACACCCTCGGCATAACCAGACACAGTAGCTTTAGTGAATGGCTTGTCAACCAGTAACAGAGTCTGAAGGTCGATCACCCTGTACAGCACCCATCCTTCAACTCCCTCTGCATTCGCCTTCCTCGACCACAAGTAGAGACTGGAGCCACTGATGCCAGCGCTTCCAAGCAAACCATCCTCAGTCGACATGAGGGAAATGCCACCATCACACCATTGAGCTGGTGGATCAATCAAAGACAAGTGATGATTGACAAAGTCGTACTTAAGAATTGCAACACCCATTTGAAGCGTGAAGTAGACTCCATCTCCGACAATGGTACCGCGACTCTGATTGTTGTCAGCAGCATCTGTGTGAATAGAAATGAACCTGGTGCTTTCACCAACTCGTGATGAGTACACGAACACAAACACGTGGTCCAGCTGACAATCCACCCAGATCACAAGGAAGGGTCCACCGTGGCAGTCGTAGTGGGTGCATCCGGGCACAGCACATAGCACGGCAGTGGAGCAATTCCCAAATGGCAGTCGGGGCCAATGATCGTACATAGCCTCCAGGTTACCAGTGATTGTGTCACAGACCATGTAGTTCCCACTATGTTTAAGGAGAAGACGGCCGTGGCGATAGTCGGTGGGGCACCAGGACCGGATTCACTCGCCGGAGGAAGGCGGAAGCTGATGTCGTGGTGGGAATGAAGCCATGTGTATGCAGTCCGTGATCGTAGTAGAAGAATCCAAGCAGTGGAGGGGCTCCGTGGAAGCGGCGGTACCGGCGGAGGAAGGCGGCGTCGGTGAGGAGGCGCCGCCACAGCTTGCAGACTAGGGAGGCGCGGAAGAGGCACTGGGGCTCTCCCGGCGGGAGGCGGAGCAGGATCTCCGCGACGACGTCTTCGAATAACTCTGGCGACGGCAACGGCGGCGCCATGGCAGTGGCAGTGGCAGTGGTGGCTGGCGAGGCGAGGGTTTGGGTGGGGATTGGGGTTTGGGGGCCAATTCGACATAGGAATGATACGACTATGCGAGGCAAGAGAGAGACGACGAACGAGGCGAGGCGGCGAAGGTCGATGTTGGGACGCCAGCTCCTCATCGTCGGAGGTGCCGTCGCCGGCTTCCCCGGGCGGCGGCAGCGGCGGGTCTCGTATAGACGCTGACGGAGGTGAGGTTGGGCTTGCGCTTGGGCTTGGGCCGCTGGACGTCAACTACTTTATGTGAGTGCCTTTTCTGGATTTTCTTGGGTATGCGTTGTTGTTGGTCTGCGCATGAATAAATTTCAATTTCTCACGAAACTTTAGTTGACTTTTTATTTAGATTTACTTACTTTGATTCTTCACAATGTTAATATTTCTTTTTCTGTTAAATTCACTAGCAAATATGCTCATGTGGTAACAGGATATACAATTTATTATACAATGCTTGTGTTAATAATAATAATAATAATAATTAGGATATATTTTATTGGATTCAATTGTACTTGATCCAACTTTATATTAAATTCCTTGCAGAAAAAGAAACTTTAAATTAAATTAAATAAATTCAAACATCTATAATGAGTATGGTTTGTGCATCATAGGTACTCAGGTACAGTGGTCTGTACATCGTACAACCTACAATGCACAAACCGCCACACCTGAGTATGGTTTCATCAGTAATACTGCACTGACCACTTCATTTATATGTAGGGCAATTGCAAAAAAAAAAAATGTTTAACAAATGGGTACAACTAAAACTGACACATGATAGGACACTTCATTTTCCAAATTTTAGTAATTTCCGCATTATTAAGAAAAAAACGGTGGCACTGTGTTATCAACTTCAAGCATGAATTATCCGTTCGGCCCAGTTTTTTTTAAAACGTACGCTACACGTACCTCATTAAGAGAAGATAGAAAATTAAGTTACATTTCGTGTTCCCGATGGCGAGATGTCAAGGGGAGTGACGAACCGGACACATACACAAGGGCGTCGGCTACAACGGTGGAGCTTCGAGTGGTGTACTGGCTAGAGACACTAATTTTGCTTCAAAGCTAACCTAACGCGTTACTCCTACGAGGCGCGAAGGCACACGAAAGAAGTAGGTGATCGGCGAGCTCAGGCTCTCGTTCGGCCCAGTTCATTGGCCTCTTAATCACTGAGCCATTGGTCTTAAAACTATCCTAAGAATTGCTAAATGTTACAGAAATACAGTATGGAATACAACATAAGTAAATCTCTAATTAATTGGGGGAGGTAACATAATTTGAGGACAAGCAGAAGCACAAACCGTCAGTTAGGACACCTTTTTCCCTTTCTGAAGAAAAAGGCAACAGCTACCTGATGATCCTAGCACTCTACTAACCGAGGCAACCTATCTGGACCCCGAGCTCTTTGTCGCAGACGCAGGCGATTGAGCCTTGCTGCGCCTGTGGCGTCTGCACCGCCGGCACGATGTCAACGCCGAAGAGGCGTACTCTGCCCGGCACTGGAGTCGTCTCCACCGCCGGCTCTACTGCTGGCGGCGCCGCCTCGTCCGTTCTGATCGGCAGCGGCATCAGCATGAGGTCCGCCGCGCGTGCAGGTCCTGCGGGCGGTGGAAGGGGCTGCACGACGACAGCGCCCGGCTTCTTCTTGGGCACGATCGGCGCGCCGGCCCAGTGCTTCCGCTTGTGGCCGCCGAGCTGCACCCCCGTGGCGAACTCCGCGCCGCAGTCGCCGCACACGTGCACCCGCTCCCGCCGCTCGTCGCGGCCGCCCGGGACGGTGAGCAGCAGCTCCCTCTCCCTGTGCTTGTGCCCCACGATGTGGCCGCCAGAACCTGGTGCGTCGCGAACCACATGCCGCACTTCGGGCACGTGTACCTGTCCGGGTTCTGCCGGCCCGCGGCACGTGCAGGCCGCGGCCGAGGCGGCGGCGGCGCGAGAGGCTGGTGGTGGACGGCGGCGGCTTTGGCGGGTGGGCTCGCAGCTCCTGCCAGTGCCACCGCGGTCTCCATGGCGGCGTCGTGCACTGACTGCGCGCTGCTTCTCTCGTCGGAATGATTGGTTCCTGCAGCGGACGCCGTGGGCACGGACGACGGCTGTAGGACGCTGGGCTGCGCGAAAGCCAATGGCACTGGCTGCAGGACAGGATTGGGCGCTGCCGCGGCCACAGCGGTCATGAACTGATGGTGGTCCGGCTCGGCGCTCGGTGAGACAGCCCTGTCCCACGACCACGATCGGCCTCGCTTGCCGGTGCCGCCCCACCCCCGTGCGACACTGGCTGCATTGCTGTCGATGTTCGCCGGGACGACGACGGAGGTGACGGCTCTGCGGCTGCTGATGGCCCCGTCGTCGTACTCGCTTTGGGAGTGGCGGTTGTAGTACTCGTCGGTGTCGGTATCTGAGTGGCTGCCGGGGACGACGATGTCGCCTTCTTCCTCCTCTACCCGCAGCTCGTCGTCGTCGTCCCTCCGCCACCGCCGCCGCCACTGGTCTTCAGTACTAGCGGGGGCTGCCATCGGGTCTCTGACTCTGTGCGGTGCTAGTCTGTCGTGGACTCGTGGTGTGAAGAAGTAGGCAGCTCGTGGCCACCCGCAGCCCTCGGTGGCGGCTGCGCGCAGTTGGGACGAGCGAGTTTGCTGCTTCACTTCCCTGACGGTGTGACCGGATCAAGGTACGCTTCGCTCCTTTTATTCGCGGGCGTCACCGGCTCCGGCGCGTCGGCGGCAAGGACTCGGAGACTCGGAGTACGAGGCCGATACGAATACGACGACGACGGCCACCCTGCATGTCACACAACTGCGTACGTACGGCGGAAACTGGGAAACAGGTTGTGGTGCCACACTGTCACGTGTCGGTGTCACGTGTTTTTTTTTTGTATAAATACTCCTATATTCAAGCTGATGTTACGAATTTTTGATACGTGTAGAAATTACAGAATATTTGCAAGCTAGCATAATAACATTTATGTCAGGCGCAAAATCCGCTGCGAACCAATAGTGGCCATCATTTATACTGTACTTTATTCACTGACTTGCGATGAGAGAGAGAGAGAGAGAGAGAGAAACATGGCGCAAAAGCCAGCTAATATAAACAGGTTTATTCCTCTTGATTGATTCTTCTTGGTTTGCTTGCCTTCGTGAACTTTCAGTCTTTCTGTGCTGTATGTGGACTGGTGGATCCATATTGGTACCAATATGGTATCGGTGTTCGCTAGCACAGTAGCACCAAGAATTGCTTCCAGTGTATCAGATCCTACTTGTGGATAACATGCTTGCAATGCACACATCTATTTCTATTCCTAACATATTAGAAACTGAGCCGAAGTACAAATCAATGTCCAAGAGTCCTCAACCTGATTGCACCGCAACAAAAATCTGACTAATAAATAAAAAGACACAATTGCAGTCTATCACACAGACAACAACAGATGGCGCTCTGAATCTTAGTCAAAACAAGATGTGTGACCTGAAGTTGCAGCTGCAGATTACATCCTCAATGCAACTTATATTACTTTCATGAACTACTTCAGCTAAGTTCAGATTCCATGACCAAGTGCTCCAACCACAAGATTGAAGCTGACTTCAACCAATATGTCAGGGTCAACGTGAACAAACCAGGGCTCAAAGTTTCAGCAGTGGCCCGCAAAAGGAAAAAAAAAATCACAAAAGGCCACTTGTGTTTCTAAAAAGCACTGAACATCCACGATCTGAATGATGAATGAAGGAACAAGCAGAAAACAGGAAATAGACCACTTGAAGCCATAAGTTTGGCAGGAACAAAGCTTGCACAATCCTGAGTTATGAGAAAGGCACAAGTTGAAGATGATTTTCTTTATTTGTGAAATTAAGATACCTTTATTGTCATACCGATGAATGGGCATTGGAATAGTTTTGCAAACATATTTGTCAAGAAAACATTTGAGGGATAATTTTCAAGTTACATTACTTATTTAAGTATCTAAACAACATACTGCACAGAAGCTGAACTAGAACCCCAATATTTTCAGTTCCAAATATATGCCTCAATAGGATGGAAATAGTGTGCTCAGGCCTCAATCAAGACATATCTAAACTAAATCACAGGTCCTTTTATCAGGTAAAACTTAAAATATCCAATCTATCAAGTCCAGATTGGTTTGCCATGCATCAAACGAGCATTTAATAAAAAAAAAGCAGCAATGTAAACAAAGCACCTAATGACTTAAAGCATGTGCTTATATACCACTAACTGCTTTACTATTACTTATAAATGAGAAACATTTGATACTGCTACATGGAAATCCTTTAAAGACACAAAACCAACACTGAACGTTATATTAAAGTTTCTGTAAACCACAGAGTACACAGTTTTTGTTCTATATAGCTGAATGAAGCACTAACAAAACTTTTACTGAAATTTCAGTAACGTAGCAAAATGCAATATAATTTTCTGACAACATGATAAGGATATATTTGGCAAGACAACCATAACTGACCCTAATATAGCTAGGCATATTTCAGTTAATCATGTCAATGGAACTTCATTGCCTTGTGCTAAATAACTCCTCCAGTCCTCATGCCCATGTACAGAGCAGTTGCCTTTTCCAAGCTTTTATTTCAAGACATTTTTTGCACAAAATTATTTGAAGATTGGAGTTCCTTGCCAAATCAAGTCAATATTTTTTAGTTTCTTCACTATCTACCCAACCTTTCACACTGCAATGAAAACATACAACAACAACAACAACATAGCCTTTTGTCCCAAGCAAGTTGAGGTAGGCTAGAGATGAAACCAAAAGAGGCATGGAAAGAAAGAACACATAAAAGGTACAAGAAAAAAGATTACGGTTCAGGCACGTTAATTGCTAGTCTCCAAGCGCTCCTATCCATAGCTAAATCCTTAGGGATATTTCACTCCTTAAGGTCTCTCTTAACCGACTCGTTCCAAGTCAGTTTAGGTCGACCTCTACCTCTCTTTACATTATCGACCCGCATTAGAACCGCACTACGTATCGGTGCCTCAGGAAGCCTCCGTTGGACATGGCCAAACCATCTCAACCGGTGTTGAATCAATTTTTCTTCAATTGGTGCCACCCCAACCCTATCCCAAATATCGTCGTTCCGGACTCTATCCCTCCTTGTGTGCCCACAATACCATCGTAACATAAGTATCTCTGCTACACTCAATTGCTGGATATGTCGCCTTTTTATAGGCCAACATTCAGCACCGTATAACATCGCCGGACGAATCACTGTCCTATAAAACTTATCTTTTAACTTCTGAGGCACCCTTCTGTCACAGAGGACGCCTGAAGCTTGACGCCATTTCAACCAACCGGCTGAAATTCTATGCCTAACATCTTCATCAATGTCGCCATCCTTTTATAGCATCGATCCTAAATACCGAAAAGTATCCTTCTTGGCCACCACTTGCCCATCGAGGCTAACGTCTCCCTCCTCATTCCTAGTCGCGCTGAAATCGCACCTCATGTACTCGGTCTTGGTCCTACTAAGTCTAAACCCTTTCGACTCTAACGTGTGCCTCCATAGTTCTAACTTCCTATTAACCCCTGCCCTAGTCTTATCCATTAGCACCACATCATCAGCAAAGAGCATACACCAAGGGATATCACCTTGTATGTCCCTTGTGACCTCATCCATCACCAATGCAAATAAATAAGGGCTCAATGCCGACCCTTGATGTAGTCCTATTTTAATTGGAAAGTCACTGGTATCGCCATCACATGTTCGGACACACGTCACCACATCCCTGTACATATCCTTGATGAGGGTGATGTACTTAGTTGGGACTTTGTGCTTTTCTAATGCCCACCACATGACTGGAAGCAATCTTTTATCTAAAACAGAAATGACATAGAGTATACATAATTTTAGTTCCATGCTGCTGGTTCAAGCATTAACCAAAACGCCAAACGGTACTGAAATGTGCCTACATATTAAACTGAAGTACAAATTTTAGACAATATGATAAGGACTAGTGATAAGATAACCATAATTGACCATAATGTCAATACCACTAATCGTCTTAAAAATATCAACAGAAAAAAAAGACCTGATAGTAGCAGCCCCATAGGAGGCCAACAGCACCATACTCAAGATGATGGCCTGGTCCAATTTTGCAACATGCTACTGGCAGACTAGAGATCAGGGAGTCCTTGCTAGTGATAACAATGTGCCACGATCTGAAAAGATACAGCGCACAAAGTCATGAGTTCATGACCAACTGTTGAAATCAGTATTTACTATAGATTGGCAATGAACTATAACTAATTCCAAAGGTAGCAAGAGTGAGCTTGAGATTTAAGTTTCAGCCATGGTAGAACATAACAATAACTTTTTTAATGAAAAAAAGAAATCTGAAGCAAGGTTGATAATACTAGATTAAAGGTTTATTTCCATATTTAGCAATTCCACCACCACATAATCCTCAGCAAATCAGATTACAGAAGTAAAACTAAGTTTAATTCTACAATGCAATATATTCTATTTTATTCAGTACATTCAAAATTTGCATTTGCCTAATTGTTCACCTATTTTGAATCACATTACTACTACTTTTCACAAACCAGAACCAGTACACAAGAAGCAATCATAAGGAAAGTATAAAGAAATTTCAAGACAATAAATAAGCAAGGGCCTGTACAATACCAGGAGTGTAGAAGCTCATTTAAGGTAAGACACTAAAGTAGACCCCAGGTCCATCGACTTTCCTCATCCGTCCTGACTTGAGATGGATTGCAAACAAGCCAACAAAACTACGCACGAAGATGATATCCAAGCCCTCAGCAAAACCAACCACACTTCTTGTGTCACCAGGCTTTGCCATGGGCATCATTGTCTCTAGTTCCATGACTCTGCACTTTACCCATCCTGCAGCTGCAGCACTCTCAGGATTCACCTTTGCTGACCACAGATAAAGCTTGGAATTCTGTATGCCGGCCAGCCCCAAGGAACCATCATCCATTGCCATTAAGGTAACAATGCCATTATACGTCTCTGGTGGTGGTTGCTTCATCACAGACAAGGAATTCTTGCTCCAGTCACTATACCAGCAGACCGTGCAATTGTGAAGACTTCACCTCCGACAAGGGCGCCGCACCTAGGCTGGACGTAGAAATCACGGCCGTTGTCAAGAGAGACCGGCTCGCTCCACACGCACGTCTCAGAGGAGTACACGCTCGCTCACATGATGTCGCACTTGGCATCGCTGCCCACGAAGGCAACGCGGAAGTGGCCGTCGTGGCAGTCGAACCCTGGGTGGGGGAAATCCGGCATCGACGTGGTGGAGGCGAAGCGGGGCGCCGGGTCTCCGTCGAGGACATGGAGCCTGTGGAGGAGGCCGAGGAGCGGAGGGGCTCCGTGGAACGTGCGGTACCGGCGGACGAAGCCTGGGTCGCAGATGACGCGGAGCCACTGCTTGCAGACGAGGGCGGCGCGGAAAAGATGCTCGGGCTCGTCGGGCGGAAGGCGGAGGAGGATCTCGGCGATGACGTAGTTGATCAGCTCGAGCGGCGGCGGCGGCATGGTGCGCGCGTGGTTGCCGGCTGGCCGGCGGCGGATGCGAGGGGTTTGGGTGGGATTTGGTTGGGTCCAGCCGGCGAGGGGAAGGGGAATAATGGGTTTTTTTTTTTTGGGGTTGT
>CM041630.1:6457988-6555454 GCA_023333625.1 Bothriochloa decipiens
TTGCATGTCTTAACTTAACGTTGGTCAAATTAAAACATATACCAAAATTCATCTATGCAAAAATTTCTACATCACCGTTGGGCAAAAGTAAAATTTATGCATAATTCTCATGAATCAAAAACATTATAATATTGTTATTAACAACGTTGGTCAGAAAATAACAACACTACAATAAAATTACCAGAAATTCATATTTTCTCTCTCAAAATTAAATTATCCCGGTGGTTCAAATTTAATATGGGAGCAGTAATTCAATATTCGCAGCGGAAACATGCATAAATATCATAATTTAACTTTCCAGAAACTCTACAATTTCTATTCTATTCTCTGTGCAAAATGCCGTTGGACAAAATTGCAGAGAAAATTTGCATCAAAATTCAATTCGAATTCATTCAAATATTCATCAAAAACAATTTCTGGAAATTAAAAAATTTTACTGTTCATATTGGGCCGAAGTCCAACCATTCGGCCTTGTAATCAAAACGGCCCACGGCCTGCTTCGCGCACGCGCGCGGCGCAGTCAGCGCGGCCCAGCGCTGCGGCCCAGAGCGGCCCGTTTCATTTTTTTTTGATTCTGGAAATTCAGAATTTTATTCGAAAATGTCACTATGCACTTCATGGGCCGCAGCAATCCATTCGGCCCGATGGCCAAAACGGCCCAGTAGCCAGCGCGCGCGCCGCGCCGCGTGGGCCGGCCCGATAGCCGCCAGCCGTCCATCTGCATCGGACGGCCGAGCGTGCGGATCGTGGGGATCAAAAACCCCCACCGTCTGTCGAACCCCGAAACCCTAGGTTCATTTTTCTCTCCCCCTCCCCGATTCCTCATCAGCCGCAGTGACCGAGCGAGCAGCCGCAGCCGCCAGCGGCGGCCATAGCGGCCCGGGGAAGATGGCGCCGCTGCGGGCCCCTTCGCCGGCGTGCGCGCTCGCCTACGGCTGAGCGCGCCGCCGTCAAGCGGCCTCGCGGGCGGTGCCCTGCTCACGCGCCGGAGGCGGAGCATCGGAGAAGCGACGGGTTCAAGGTAAGTTCTTCCTCCTCCCCGTTCGATTCTTGATGTTAGGTTTAGGGTCGGGGAGGTATAGTTCTTCTCGATCAGTTCGTCCCGATCCATTGGATCGGCTATACTGATACCATGAAGAACCGAAACTCGGAACATACCTCTACCTCAAATCTCATGAACATGAAAGAATGATCCTTGTGGATCAGAGATAAGGAAGAAGAAAGCCGATGAAAATGAAACCCTAACCCTAAGCCCATGAAAACCAACCGATCCAATGGATCGGGACGAACTGATCGGGAAGAACTATACCTCCCCGACCCTAAACCTAACATCAAGAATCGAACGGGGAGGAGGAAGAACTTACCTCGAACCCGCCACTTCTCCGATGCTCCACCTCCGACGCGTGAGCAGGGCACCGCCCGCGAGGCCGCTCGACGGCGGCGCGCTCAGCTGTAGGCGAGCGCGCACGCCGGCGAAGGGGCCCACGGCGGCGCCATCTTCCCCGGGCCGCTATGGCCGCCGCTGGCGGCTGCGGCTGCTCGCTCGGTCGCTGCGGCTGATGAGGAATCGGGGAGGGGGAGAGAAAAATGAACCTAGGGTTTCGGGGTTCGACAGACGGTGGGGGTTTTTGATCCCCCCGATCCGCGCGCTCGGCCGTCCGATGCAGATGGACGGCTGGCGACGATCAGGCTGGCCCACGCGGCGCGGCGCGCGCGCGCTGGCTACTGGGCCATTTTGGCCATCGGGCCGAATGGATTGCTGCGGCCCATGAAGTGCATAGTGATATTTTCGAATAAAATTCTGAATTTCCAGAATAAAAAAATGAAACGGGCCGCTCTGGGCCGCAGCGCTGGGCCGCGCTGACTGCGCCGCGCGCGCGTGCGCGAAGCAGGCCGTGGGCCGTTTTGATTACAAGGCCGAATGGTTGGACTTCGGCCATCCTTCATAGCTTCTAACCACTTTGATGAGTGAGCACTCCTCATAGCTTCTTCGTAAGTAGTGGGATCACCCTCCATATGAAATTCTTCTGTGTTATAAAGTTCATAGTCATCAGGAATAGCTCGCTTTCTCTGCTGCGCCACCCACAACAACCCCGACCGCTCCTCCCACTGAGGGCTTCGGTATGATTCCCATTTCTCTCACTCCATCTCTCTCTCTGTTTCCCTCTGTCTTAGTAGTTCATGAACTAGGTTCTACGATTATACACCATATTCTGATGAACCCCCTGCCTAGTCCTACTGCTAGAATGATCCTATGTTGAATATGAACTAACATGATGTTGTATGTTCTGTTGGTTTGTGGTCACCGAGCTTTCATGCTCTGCTTCATGTGATCTAGGTTGCTTGCGTCGCCGGTCTGCATTTCGGACTTGGGTAGGTCAGGATGTTTGTCATGTTGTATTTGGGTGAATTTTAGGTTAATTTGAAATCTAATGTTGAAGTTCTGTAGTATGTGGTTATTATTCCAGTCCTGAAGCAACTGTATATCATGTTTGAATGTGTTTTGAAATGAGGAATGGAGAATTTGGTTTCAGTACAGTTAACTGAATATTTAGTTAGTAAGTTTCAGTCCTTTGTGTCATGCAGTTTCAGTCCTTTGTGTCAGGCTTAGTTCTGTCAGGCTTTGATCAGTAAGTTTCATGCTTGCATTCTGAATTCTGAACTGGGTTATGCTCTGATCTCAGAAATGTACTCAACATGGACATGGACCTATTATGTATGAAAAGTAGAACATATATACAGATACTGATTTGGTTTATTCTTGTCCTTACTTACATAAGCACATGTATATATATAATTGTTTTATGTTTTATATTATGTCTAGCTTTGTCTATTGGTTAGTAGGCTTTATGGAGTACTGCAGTTGTATTTCATATATTTGTAACAATGTTTTTTCAGGTATACTTGTTGCAAGATTTGTCCATAATTGTGCCTGTCGGACTAGAGATTAGTTGTGAGTAGCACTACTTTTATGTAAGTGCTTTCACATTGATATGCATGCTAATGTAAATTGTCTGAATTTGGATGGTGGTGAGAGGCCATTCATTTACTATTGTGATATTCAGAAAAAAAATTACATTAGCAGTCAGTAATAATTTGAACTAGACTTTTGAAGTAGTAGCAGCAGTAGTATCTCAATACACTTGGTGATGTCTATTGTTTCGAAGAATCGAGTGCTTTTTTGTCGCTAATCTTTCGGACCTGCCCAACAGATTGAGAGCCTGAAGGTGTGGCACTTCTTCCTGTCCAGGAAGCATTGTGTAAGCATCCTGTTTTCAGTAGTATATATAGTAGCACCTAGTGTGGTATCTAGTAATTGTATTTGTTAGGAATAACATATATGATTTTTTGTGTCCATGCATTCAGTGGTTTCCATAGGAAATAATCCGTATTATCTGTTTTTTGTTTCGTGCAAGATTTTCTTGTGAAGGATGATTTGCTGGCCAAAGTGATGGTCATCCTGATGATCTTACAGTGTATCATGCTAAGCAAGCAATGGGTAAGCAACATGTTCTCCAAGATCAGTTGCACAATTAACATGATATCCCTGATATCTTGTGTCTTTGTAGATTATTAAATAGAGTTTAGTTCACTCTCTGTGTGTGCCATCTTTGCTTTCATGTGATTTTCAGACTGAGGTATACTTTTTATTTTTGCATATATATTTTTCCTGAGAATAATTGGTGTTCTTTTATCTGTAGTTATCTTGGAGATGCCTCGCAAAAGGCCTTCTCGTGTTATTGAACTATCTAGTTCTGGTGGCTCTGAAAGTGTATGTTTCTCCCATTTCTATTATCTCATTTGTGAAATAGTACTATTATATCAATTTTGATATGTCATTTCGCTATAATAAAATTTTAATAATTTGTTTTTATGTCTTTGCCATGGGTTTTGGTTGCAAAGATGGAGACACTGACCAACGGGATGGTGATCCTTATGATACAAATTTTTTAATACGCCTCTGTTTTTTTGGCTTTTCTATTAAATTTCCCTTTGCAATTTTCCTACTATAGAACAAATCTGTTAAATTTTTAATTTTCCTATCCTTCTTGTTCTTTCTGTATCATTTACCTTTGCAATTTGCCTACTATAGAAAAAATTTGTCAAATTTGCAATTTGTCTTTGAGGCGGTTGAGCCGGCATTTGTATTTTGTTCAGCTGGTTGATTTGGCATCATGTCTAGGGAATTGATAAACCTCATCCGATTGTTCTGACTTCAGCTTTGTCTATCATGTGGTTTTTATTGCAGTCCTGAAGCATTGGTAAAACTTACACTTACTTTTTATGAAATTTACACTACATTGGTAATTGTAAATTATTTTACTTGAAGGTATAAGTTGGTTATAAGTTCTGTATAGTTTTTCATTTTTGTTAATTTTCTATTTGATATTTGCCTACCATAGAAAACATTTGAAATTTTTTATTTTCCATTTGTTTAGTTTTTCATTTCTTTTAAATTCTATTTGATATCTGCCTGACATAGAAATAATTTATTTTTGAAGATTTTGATCTGGATCTTTGTAATTTTGTTTCTTATCATCAGTGTTTGATGGATAAGTCTCTGTAAGTGTGTGCTGCAGGAGCACATGGTCCTTTTGTCTTTGTGTCCTTTGTAAAAGCATCCTTGACTGCTTTTACGACAACAGTTAGCATCTTAAGGACAACATCTTGACTAGCATCTAGGACAGCATCTAGGACAACATCTTAGACTAGCATCTTAGCATATGCTTGGCTGGTTAGCAGCCTATAAATATGTATCCCCAACCCCTCAGGTTGGCATAGCATTGTGTGAGAAATAAACCCAGATTATTGCCTCAACTCTGAGTTCTCTGTGTGCTATCCTCTCGATGAGAGTAAGGATCCTGCTCATACCTAGAGCAAGGATCCAGGGACTGACAAGTGGTATCAGAGCTGTACTATCTTGTAGCCTGAGCATCTCTTGCTCAATTCCCCAAAGCTCCCACGCAGCAGCCCCTATCCACCTCCCTTCCCTTGCGGAGACGAGCAACAACAGTTCGTCGGAGGCCCTCTCCTCCCCACGCAGCAGCCCGGACATTCCTCATGTCCTCAGGTGCGTCTCAGCGCTCGCTCGGCTCGAGCGCGCGGCGCCGGCAGCAGGCCGAGCTCGCTGCGGCAGAGGAGCGCGAGTGGACTGCAGCAGAGCTCGCTGCGGCAGCGGCCCGGAGAGCAAGGCTAGCGACGGCGGAGCTGGCAGCAGCAAGGGCGGAGGAAGAGGCAGCGGCAGTGGCAAACGCTGCAGCTGCGGCCGCAGCAGAGCTTAAGTCTCTGCGCGCTGATAGCTCCAGCGGCGCTGCCTCTGATGCAGGCATCGTCGACGTAGAGGCCGACGCAGCTAGGCTGGTGGCGGATGACCGGACGGCGCGGTGGGCAGCGCACAGCGCCGTGGGCGCGGCGGCAGCCCCGCCGGGAGGTGGCGCGACGGCGACGACCCGGAGGAGCACAGGCGCGGCGGCGGCAGCCCAAATGGGTGTGGCTGCACCGGCGACGCTCCCGGTGGACGTGCGCGTGACGGCCACGCTCCGGGCGGACGCGGCGACCGCGATCTGCGTGGCGAGGACTTCGCACTAGAGGCCCAGCGGCTGTGGGAGCGGGCTGCCCAGCTGGAGGCGGAGGTGGAGTACGAGCACCGGCGCGGCGGACGGGTCGAGGAGGAGCACGACCGTCACAGGCAGCGTGCTTCTCTCTCCCCGGACCGGTACCGTGGTCACCACGGGTACCAGGCTGTTGCCAGGGACGTTAGCCCCGGTGGTGGGTGGCCTACCCTCACCAAGACCAACTATGTTGAGTGGGCTGCGGTGATGAAGGTGAGACTTCAGGTGCTGCACATGTGGGAGGCAGTCCGGTACGGCGACGTCAACTACGACTAGGATCGACGGGCACTGAATGCCCTCATCGCTGCAGTCCCGTCTGAGATGCAGTTCTCGCTTACCAGCAAGCGGACTGCCAAGGAGGCTTGGGACGCCATTGCTGCAGCACGCATCGGCAGCGACCGCGCCCGCAAGTCCACATTGCAAGCACTTTGCAAGGAGTGGGAGAACCTGGCCTTGAAGCCAGGTGAGGACGTCGATGATTTTGCTCTTCGTCTCAACACTCTGTTGCAGAAGTTGGTGCAGTTTGGCGACGATACCTACAGCGAGGAGAGAGCTGTCGAGAAGCTCTTCCGCTGCATCCCCGAGAAGTACAGGCAAATGGCTCCCTCAATCGAGTCCTTGCTGGACCTCTCCACGATGTCGATCAAAGAGGCGATAGGTCGCCTCAAGGTCGTCGATGGTGATGAGCCACAACCCTTCTCGAGGCCTGCCATAGTTGGTGGGAAGCTCCTTCTCACCTGGGAGCAGTGGGCTGCCGGCCAAGGTGACAAGAAGAAGGGGGAGCCTTCTTCCGCAACAGCCGGCCGCAAGCGTGGAAGCGCGGCAAGCCACGTAAAGGCGCCCAGGCCAGGGCGCAAGGGCGTGCCGAGGGCGGCGCCCGCAGAGGTGCCCAGGGCGGCGCCGCCGAGAAGCCCAAGCCGGCACAAGATGACACCTGCCACAACTGTGGCTGTGCTGGTCATTGGGCCAGGGACTGCAGACAGTCACGACGCGCCCAGGCCCACGTCACGCAAGCAGAGGAGGAGCAACAAGCTCTGTTCATGGCACATGCGAGCACCGAGCTACCTTCAGCAGTACCGGCTGCAGTGGCTCTTCTCCACCTCGACGAGCCCAAGGCACATGCCCTCCTCAGCAGCGGGTCCGGCAGCGGCAGCAAGATCGATGGGTGGTGCCTCGACACCGGCGCCACCCACCACATGACAGGCTAGCGGGAGTTCTTCTCCGAGCTCGATTCCGACGTTCGAGGCTCTGTCAAGTTCGGGGACGCCTCTGCCATGGAGATCAAGGGCGCCGGCTCCGTCATCTTCGTTGCCAAGAACGGTGAGCACCGGCTGCTCATCGGCGTCTACTACATCCCCGCGCTGAGGAACTCCATCATCAGCTTGGGACAGCTAGATGAGAACGGTTCGCGCGTGGAGATCCAGGATGGCGTGCTTCACATTTGGGATCCCCGTCACCGACTTCTCACCAAGGTGAACAGGGGGAGCAACCGCCTCTATGTTCTTCACGTATAGGTGGTGCAACCCTTTTGTCTTGCAGCTCGGCGGGATGATGAGGCCTGGCGGTGGCACGAGCGCTTTGGGCACCTCAATTTTGAGGCCCTGAAGCAGCTCGGCAACAAGGAAATGGTGCAGGGCATGCCGTGCGTCGACCACGTGGAGCAGCTCTGCGACACCTGCATCCTCACCAAGCAGCGACGGCTGTCCTTTCCCTGCCAAGCAAGCTTCCGCGCTAAGGAGAAGCTGGAGCTTGTGCACGGCAACCTTTGTGGCCCCGTGACACCGGCTACACCTAGAGGACGACACTACTTCCTCCTCCTCGTCGACGCCGTGTCTCGCTACATGTAGGCTGTCCTCCTCGACACCAAGGGGGCAGCCGCGGACGCCATCAAACACCACCAAGCTGTTGCGGAGAAGGAGTGCAGCCGCAAGCTTCGGGTGCTGCGCACGGATAACGGCGGTGAGTTCACGGCGGCTGAGTTCGCGATGTACTGCGTCGATGAGGGGATCAAGTGCCACTTGACCGCGCCGTACACCCCGCAGCAGAACGGCGTCGTCGAGCGCCGCAACCAGACGGTGGTCGCCACCGCCCGCGCCCTCCTCAAGCAGAGAGGGATGTCGGCGATCTACTGGGGGGAGGCGGTGATGACTGCCGTCCATCTCCTCAACCGCTCGTCCACCAAGGCGCTTGACGGCAAGACGCCGTACGAGGCCTGGCACGGGCGCAAGCCGGTGGTGAGCCACCTCTGCGTCTTCGGCTGTCTGGCGTTCGCCAAGGAGCTCACTCACGTCGGCAAGCTCAACGTCCGGAGCACTCCAGGAGTGTTCATCGACTACGCGGAGGGCGTCAAGGCCTACCACATCCTCGACCCTGTGACACAGCGCATCTGCATCTCCCGGGACATCGTGTTTGATGAAGGGCGAGGCTGGAGCTGGGACAAGGCGGTGGACGACGGCTCGGCTTCGACCCTCAGGGACTTTGTCATCGACTACGTCCACCTGGAGGGAGCCGGGGGAGCTAGCAGCTCATCTTCACCGAGCTCGTCCTCCTTGGCAACCGGCTCGCCATCAGCTTCGGCGAGCCCTTCACCGCCTCCGCCACCAGCGAGTCCACCACCACCACCGGCTACGCCATGCACTCCTGTACCGGCTCCCCACTCTCCTGCACCGACGCCGGCATCTCCAAGATCGGCACTAGCAGCTTTGGCCCGTCAACGTTCGGTGGAGTTCGCCACTCCGCTGTCCGACGATGAGGACCACGTCGACGCCTACCACGACGATGAGCCACTACGCTACCACACCATGGACAACATCCTCGGCAACCAGCCTGTCCCTGGGTTGGCGGTACACGACTTCGAGGCGGAGCTGCACCTGGCACATGAGGACGGTGAGCCTTGCTCCTTCGCTGAGGCAGAGGGAGACGCGGCATGGCGCGCCGTGATGCAGCAGCAGATGGACGCAGTCGAGCAGAACCGCACTTGGGAGTTTGCTGACCTCCCTCATGGTCACCGCGCGATCACCCTTAAGTGGGTGTTCAAGCTGAAGAGGGATGAAGCCGGTGCCATCGTCAAGCACAAGGCTCGCTTGGTGGCATGAGGCTTCGTGCAGTAGGAGGGGGTCGACTTCGACGATGCCTTCGCCCCCGTGGCACGGATGGAGTCCGTGCGACTCCTCCTTGCGCTAGCTTCCCAGGAGGGCTGGCGTGTCCATCACATGGATGTCAGGTCGGCGTTCCTTAACGGCGACTTGAAGGAGGAGGTCTATGTACATCAGTCGTCGAGATTCACAGTTCCCGGCAAGGAGGGCAAGGTGCTTCGCCTGCGCAAGGCCCTCTACGGCTTGCGACAGGCACCGAGGGCATGGAATGCCAAGCTAGACTCCACGCTGAAGGGGATGGGCTTCGAGAAAATCCCGCACGAGGCGGCCATCTACCGGCGGGGCAGTGGAGGAAAGGCCCTGCTAGTAGGTGTCTACGTCGACGATCTTGTGATCACCGGTACCAAGGAGGTGGAGATCGAGGCGTTCAAGGAGAAGATGAGGACGACCTTCCAGATGAGCGACTTGGGCCCTCTCTCCTTCTACATAGGGATCGAGGTCCACCAGGATAGCTTCGGCACCTCTCTTCGTCAGATTGCCTACGCCGAGCGCATTGTGGAGCTTGGCGGTCTCACTGACTACAACCCAGCCCACACTCCTATGGAGGAGAGGCTGAGGCTGAGCCGGGAGAGTACGGAGAAGGAGGTGGACGCGACGTAGTACCGGCGCATTGTGGGCAGCCTTTGCTACCTTGTCCACACGCGACCGGACTTGGCGTTCGCCGTCGGCTACGTCAGCCGGTTCATGCAGCGACCGACGACGGAGCACCAGCAGGCCGTGAAGAGGATCCTCCGCTACGTCGCGGGCACCTCCGACTACGCCTTGCACTACTCGAGGTGCCCCGGCACGGCACATTTCATCGGGTACAGCGACAGCGACCACGCCAGCGACATCGACACGAGCAAGAGCACCAGCGGGACGCTGTTCTTCAACGGCAAATGTCCGATCAGCTGGCAGTCGGCCAAGCAGCAGGTGGTGGCTCTGTCCAGCTGTGAGGTAGAGTACATCGTAGCCACTACCGCTGCTACTCAGGCTTTGTGGCTGGCTCGGCTGCTTGGCGATCTCCTTGGCAGAGACACAGAGGCAGTGGAGCTCAGGGTGGACAACAAGTCCGCCTTGGCCTTGGCAAAGAATCTAGTCTTCCATGAGCGCAGCAAGCATATCCGGGTGCGGTATCACTTTATCAGGAGCTGCCTGGAGGAAGGGAGTGTCCGAGCCAACTACATCAACACCCAAGACCAGCTCGCTGACTTCCTGACCAAGTCCCTTGGGCGAGTCAAGTTCCAGGAACTTCGCGCCAGGATCGGGATGGCTCAGATACCTCACAAGGAGTCACACAAGACTTAGGGGGAGAGTGATGGATAAGTCTCTGTGAGTGTGTGCTGCAGGAGCACATGGTCCTTGTGTCCTTGTGTCCTTTGTAAAAGCATCCTTGACTGCTTTTAGGACAGCAGTTAGCATCTTAAGGACAGCATCTTGACTAGCATCTAGGACAGCATCTTAGATAGCATCTTAGACTAGCATCTTAGCATATACTTGGCTGGTTAGCAGCCTATAAGTATGTATCCCCAACCCCTCAGGTTGGCATAGCATTGTGTGAGAAATAAGCCCAGAAAATTGTCTCAACTCTGAGTTCTCTGTGTGCTATCCTCTCGATGAGAGTAAGGATCCTGCTCATACCTAGAGCAAGGATCCAGAGACTGACAGTATTCAAAGTTTAATATTGATTCCTGTTGCATTAGGACAGTTGGTTTTGCTCTTGGCACTCTAGCAATGCTAGGTGTTCCCAGATCACTGATGTATGGTGTCATTGAAGTAATTAGTAAATAGTGTTGGCTGATGGCTATAGGTCTCAAGAGAGTGTGGTAAGCTTTGCAAAATTTTCTGATTTTTGGTTTTTCTGGTTTGTCAGTGTCGGTTCAGCCCTTGGTGCTCAGAGTGATTTGATTGAAGGTTTATAGCTCTCTATGATATGCCCTTGTTGCTTGGCTTGTTGCATGCCCACTCCATCATTTTGCATGTACCTGCATCTATCTGTTTTGTTTTGACGCCACTCACCATTGAGTATCTGATCGAGTTCAATTGATGTGAATCCTTGCTTGCAGATGGAACGGTGGCTAGTGCAGAACAAAGAGGTTGTGAGGAAGAGCAGGCTAAGGAGTAAGCTGCGTTGCTTGGCTAGAATCACTGCCAGTGCCACCAATGTACTCAATTGTTTTGTTCTGTTTGAATCAGCAGGCTGAGGAAGAGCTAGCTGTTTGAATCAGCAGGCTGCATTGTTTGTGCAAGAGGGTTAGTTGAGGCCTTCATGTTTGGGTCTTCAAGGATATACAGTTTCACATGTAAAATTTATACTGCAGTAACTAGTGTAATTTGTTATCATTGGTTGGTGTAAATTTCCCATTTGGTCAGTGTAAGTAGGTGCATCATTTGTTATTTTGTGCCATTTAAGAATTTTTTTATTTGCGCACCATACCAAAAAAATGTTTATTTCTTCCATCTGAAATGTTGGGTTCTGCATTTTTTTGTTTAGTTTCAAGCAAATTCACCCATTTAGTTGTAGTTGTTTAGAAGTCATTTCAATTCAGATATGCTTCATTTGTTTGTTCATTCAACTGCTGTGGAGGATTGTTGTGTAAAAACTGTACAAGAAGAGGAAGAAGTCCTCTTGGACATGTAAGAAATGGTTGTTCTTGTTTTCAATTTGATTCATTCATTTATAGTCACTGGAGGAACACTGAATTTGTTGGATGCTTTCAATGCTTTCTATGCAGTATTACATAATTGTACATGTTCTTTGAACGAGAGATTTGCGTTGATGGCCCTTTGTTCACTGGAGACGTTAAATCATCATGAAGGTGAGATTTTGATTACTTCCGACTACTTTCATTGTCTTTTTTTGTTCACTAAAATTGTGGTTTGCCTTCTATGTTGGATGCAGGTTCATTGAAAGACTGCCATGTTGTTCTCTCTGTAACATCTTACTATGGTAAGTAGCTTTGTAAAAAATGATTTTTGTTCTCTATCAGTGGATAGTTCTTTTTCTTGTTCCTGATAGTTCTGCCATTCCAAATTTGTCAAACTACCTGCTTAATCAACTTGCTGGTTAGCTTTCTTTCCTGGTTACAAATTGATTGATTTTGCCAAATGTTGTGCTTAGTATTCTAAAAAAACAACATGTAGTATGTACAAGTAATCAGTGCTAAAAAACTTACACTTACTTTTTATGAAATTTACACTGCATTGATAAGTGTAAATTATTTTACTTCATGGTATAAGTTGGGTATAGGCCACTGGTTTGATCTTTTTTTGCAAAATTTTTCATTTCTTAAAATTTTTATTTTGTTATCTGCCTGCTATAGAAAAAATTTGCATTATTTATTTTTTCCTTTAGTTTTATTTTCCTTTGTAATGTGGCTACTATAGAATAAATTTGAATATTTTGTATATTTGGATATGGATCTGTCAAGTATCAGTTTAATTTTCCTTTGTATTTTGGCATCTTTAGAAAAAAAATCTGAAGATTTTTTGAGATTTCCATATTATTTTGTGAAGTACTGTATCAGTTTTGCTTTTCCCTTTTGTATTTTGGCTACTATAGAAGATTTCTGTCAAGCACTAGTTTAATTTACTGCTAACTGTGCAGTGTAAGTTCATTGACAGGGTCATGTAAGTTTTGGTTAATAGTCTAGAGGTTTGTGCACTGCATCATCCCTAGCAAGCGAAGTATCGGTTTTATGAAAGGGTCATTGCATAGAAGCATTGGAATATGAATTTGTTATACTCCTAGTTACTATCAAGCTTATAGAGTATTTACAGCCTCCTATTAGTTTATTTATAGTAATATGTGCATTGTAAATTTACTGTGGTGTGATTTTTCTGTATTTTAAGATGTAATCTGATTTGAAATATACTAAATTGATTAGTGTAAATTTGTTGAACTGATGGTGTAAGTTCTCTCTAATTCAGATTTTTGGTTTTGTATTATCAACTTGTTCATAATTATAAGTTATTTGATTTTTAATGCAGTGGTATAATTCAGATATTTTACTATTTGGCTTTGCTATATATTGTGTAAAGCATTTTAGTTTTTATCCAATTATTATTCTGACAAATTATGTGTATATATGTATTTTGGTGGAGCCGTTGATTTGGCATCATGTCTCAACCGTTTGAGACATTTGGTAAATCACATGGCTTTGCTTTCTAGCAAATGCCGGTTGATTTTTGTGTTTGTCTCAACCGGTTGAGGTCATTGCCTATGTCAACCTGATGTGAAGTAGACAAGCCCTTAATTAATTATATACTTGCAGCTGCGTCTATTGCCCAATGACATTACATTCAGAAAAAGGTTGAACATAATCGTTGTTCAAGAGCACTCAATTCACAGATTCAGGCCCTAACTTGCTTTGCAGCCTCTTGGAATGTAGGAATTTCACAAAATGTAAACGAATGGGTGGAAGAAACATCTGGATTAGATTGACAATCGAATTGAATCTTAGAATAAGGAAACCATTCTTCTCCTATGTTGATGCTGCTGCTGGCTATAGTGGCATACTTAAAATTCAAACGATGAGCAACCGCATACCAATCCAGTTGAGCACGTAGACATTGATCAGGAGGTTGTTTCCAGTCCAGCTTATCCCGGACGCAGCGCACGGTCGTCGCCGCCGGCGCATGGCCTCTCCACCATCTCCAAGCGCAATGCCACGGCAGCCACAGCCGAGTGGGGCACCTCCCCAGACCTGCAGGCGCCACCTGCGACCGCGCCGCCGTAGTGCGGGGTCCCTGCCATGATCGTCCACGATGTCACGGCGAGCCGTTGTGTCCGGTCGTGCGCTCCTCCCACTCGATCTCGGCCCAAGCCCAACGGTGTAGGTGCTAGCGTCCGGACTGCCGGTGCCACCTCGCCGGATTCTGGTTGACGAGGACTTGGCTGATGGCCAGGTCACAGGCGATGGTGGCGTTGGTGAGCGCTGGGCAGGGACAAAGGTACGGCCACGAACGGCGAGGCCGGGAGTGGGGGTGTCGAGGTGTTCTTCGTGGCGGCGGCGACTGGGCGAGAGGAGGATGGGCGTGATTGAATGGGAAGAAATCATGGGCGAGGTTGGACTGTTGGAGGAGACCGATGGTAACTGCCTTGACCGTGCGCGTGGGTGCCGGGTGAACTATCAGGCGGGGGAGACTTTCGTATGCCGGGCGAGCGAAGAAGCAGCGGACTATAGTTTTCGCTCGCCGGGTGAACGATTCTCTTTGGGTCTTTTTAGCAGTAGAGATTAGAGATATGGTGAGATGTTCCGTCAAAAAAAGAGATATTGTGAGATGATGATAGGTCCTTGCAACTAAAATTTATTTATTTATTTATTTACAAATACAAATAAAAAACTATGGTTTACTAATAATAGTAAATTGTAGATACACGTCGAGCATTTCTGAGATGGCGTACGTCGTTTCCGGCCTCGTAGATGTGATCAGATGTTAATTAGAGCTTCGCCCTCCTGTGGGTGATGTCGTTATCGTCGGTAGCACCACCACCTACCGCCGGCGCCACATCGTCATCGTCACCGCCGACCGGCACATCGTCGTCGTCGTTGGTTGCGTCGACCAGCATGTAACGTTCAGCGTACCCCTTGGCTTCAACCTCCCTGCGCATCTCTTCCCTCGCACGGAGCAAAGACTGGCGCGAGCTGTAGTAGAGCTCTGCCCCTCGGATCATGCTCTCTCTGATGCTGTCACGGAGCTCCACGTCGTCCACGGCGGAGAGATGCTCCTCGGTCAAGGTGGGGAAGGGCCTGTTGCACAGGGGATCAGACAGCAGGTCCTCGACCTCCTCCTTCGTCAGGATCGCCTTGGCCCACTTCGTCCTCTTCACGGCCGGCGCCAGCGCCGCCGCCGGATCCGCAGCCGCCCTCGACAGCGAGAATATTATGGTGTCATCTATCGCCGCCGTCTCGTCGTCTCGCTTTATTGTTTCTCCCTCTCCCGCTAGATCTCCTTTTGTTGTCTCCATCTCGCAACCAAACCAAACCGTACGTCGAATATGCCTGAGGGGAGAGCAGCGATTATATATACAGGCTTGCGAGTCGCGGCCCTAGCCGTACCCCACGTGGACTCCAATTCCGTGCATCACCTAGTCAAATTGGCATGCCTAAACACCAAGAAACCGTGTTGTTAGCTCAGACAATTACATTCTAAAATCTTCCTCCATTCCCAGATAAATCGACACCTTTCTTCGGATATTTTTAATTTACGGAGGGAGTAAACAAGTTGGCCTAACACGAAGAATACTGATGTAGCATACTTTTAATTTACAGAGGAAGTAAACAAGTAGCCCAACACAAAGAATAGTGATGTACTCCTTTAGTTACAAATTATAAGTTGCTCTGACTTTTTTTTATCTATTTTACTATATCTAGACTCATTGTTATATCTAGATGCATAGCAAAATTAAAAGGTACGAAGGGTGACCACGTCGCCCGCAATTCCAGCCGTCCGATCGGCCGGACGGGCAGCCCAGATCAGTCAAGTTTAGGCCTTTTTCAAAAAAGGCCCTCAAACTCTGGCGAAAGACAACCCGGCGTCCATCATCCTCTCTCAGTTGTTTTGTAAAAAGACCCTCGAGCTTTTTTAAAATAGGGCCCACCGTCCAGGCAATTCAATGGGCCGGCCTGCCACCGCGTCCCCTATACGAGGACGAACTAGGCTAGATTCGGCCCAAATGGTCTTCTCCTTTTTGTGTCTTTTATTAGATCCTATAATATGATGATTTTATTTATTTTATACAAAAAATAATAAGAGCTCCTAAAATTATAAAAAAATTTTAGAAGACTCTCGATGATGTACTCTATGTATAAAAGATATGAAACTTGGAATGTAAAATTTTTTGAATTATTTAGAATAATCTCTTTTAATTAACAAATGAAACTTTCATGATTTATGAATGTTTTGTGATGTTGACAACCTCTAAAAAAGATAAATTTTAAATGTTTGAACAAACTGTTATTCTATGCTCAATTAATAAATTAATTTAGAAATAAGTTTACGATCGATTTTTATATGAATCAAAATATACAGACAGCAAAATAAAAACTCGGTGATTAATATATACAATCATCCACAAATAATAATTTTCAAATAATATGAACGCAACCAATATATTTGTGCTTTGTGCGCTGCTTAAATGTGCAAAATAAAAGAGATATATCTGTGCTTTTTCTTTGCTATGGTGTATCTATAACTAACAATGCATTTTTATAAATATAACTGTGGTGTCAATCCGCACGCATGGGCGCGCGCAATTCACTAGAGATTATATAAAAAACCAAAACGACTTATAACTTGGAACAAAGGAAGTAGTATTTTTTATGTGGCTCAGTGAGATATTGTTTGTCCCAGCCTACACAAATGGGAGCCTAGTGCCATTATGATTAAATATATCTATTTCTGTTAACTTGTCGTGCTCGATGTTACTCCGTATAGAGGTGAAAAGCTTCCCTCGGCAGGCTAACTTATCGGCTTGTTAGCATCGTTTCCTCCTTGGAGCGATAGTTCCTTGATTGCTTATGGTAGTGCCCCAGATCGCCAGGTGGGTTGTCATTAATTGTTAGTTATTAGTTGAGTTATTTAGTTAGGTTGACTAGATTAATTTGAAGCAAGTAATGGTGTGAGTTTAATAGTTTTTCTGATGTCAAAGCTTTTGAATGTCTCTCATCTGGATATAGCTGTATCTGTTCATACACACACATCTATTCAATACATGACTGTGTACATACAAACCTACAACTAAACTCTATACGATAAGTGGTGCACTCTTTGTGTGGTTTCGAGTCCAGTTTTCATTTATAAAATTGATAAGTATTTTTATTTTTTATTATCCCTTTCTAATAGAAATTATGGGGCAATTTTAACCGTCGTTTCTAAAAAACAATTCAAAGAAAACCTTATCAGTTCAGTGAGATTGGAGCCGCACCTAACTCCACAGCGGTTTTGCAGTCTCTCTCTCTCTTCATTTGTTCAGCTTTCCCCACACCCAAAATCCAATTCCCGCATCCGGACATTTCTCACCCAAACCCTCGCGGCCGCCGGAGTTGATCCCCATGGCGCCGCCGCCGATGCCGGAGCTGATCCCCGACGCCGTCGCCGAGATCCTGCTCCGCCTGCCGCCGGACGATCCCGCAGGCCTCGTGCGCGCCTCCGCCGTCTGCAAGCCCTGGTTCCGGACCCTCACCGACCCCGCCTTCCTCCGCCGCTACCGCGCTTTCCACGGAACGTGTGGCGTGCTCGGCTTCCTCGACAACCCGACCGACGGCAGCCTCGCGTCCTTCGTCCCCACGACGGCGTTCCTCCCGCACGCCGCCCCACCGCACCTGCGACGTGCTCGACTGCCGCCACGGCCGCGTCCTCCTCTACGACTCCGGCTCCAGTGAGTTCGTCGTCTGGGACCCCGTCACCGGCCGCGAGCGCCGGATCCCCGACGAGGCGCCCGAACTCTACACCAAACACGCGGTGCTCTGCGCCGCAGGCGCCGGCTGCGACCACAGCACCTGCAGTGGCGGGCCGTTCCTACTGGCCAGTGTGGGCGTGCACTGCGACGTTGTGTATGAAGAGTTTGCAGGCGTGCACGGCTTTGGCTGCTTGTACTCGTCTGAGACCGGCGAGAGGAGCGCACAGACTGATCTGCTTCTGGTGTACGAGCACAACCACAACCAGTGCAGCCTTGAGGACTGTCCCACCACGCTCGTGGGGGGTGCGCTCTACTACTTCATCGCTGGCTCTGGCATGCTGTTGCGGTATGATGTTCTGGGTAGGCGTGGCCTGTCGGTGATGGAGCTGCCTCCTGCCTAATTTCTTGGTAGCAGCACCATTGTCATGACAGCCGCCAATGGTGGGCTGGGATTGGCCAGCTTTGATTATAACAGATGGGCCAGCATGTGGCTGTTTTCGACTGAGACGGGTCCTAATGGAGAGGCCAGATGGGCGCACATCAAGATCATCCAACTCGAGAAGCTGCTCCCGGCTGATATTTGTATGAGCTCAGCATGGTTGAGTGGATTTGCTGAAGACGCCAATGTCATTTTCTTGAGCACAGATGACAATGGGACCTTCACTATTGAGCTCAAGTCATTGCTGATCAGGAAGGTGTGTGACATGAGCAATGGCAAACATGTCTTTCCCTATGTCAGCTTCTACAATCCAGCTGGTACGGCATCTCGTGCTTTCCCATCTTTGTTTGCTTGGCTGCAATTTGTGATCATTTTAGTCAGTCAGATATAGTCATACTTCTGTTAGTTTATGAAGGTAGTGTGTATTATCGAGATAAGTGACGCTTGATTTTGATTTAGACACACAAGACATCGAGAAAGATATATGTGGTTGAGAAAATCTATGTCATAATAGGAGGTTGTAGGAATATCGTCCTGATTAACACTTGCATAGCCAATCTGAACATCACACCCAAATCACAATGTAAACCTTGGAAATTGATATGCATGTTGATATTTGATCGTCGACCCACAACATGGTTATAAGCTTTATGCATGTTTATTGTTGCACTTAAAAAACTAGTAATCACTTCAATAATACTTCTGTTTAGCTGTTTGTGAAGAAGGAAATAAAAAATGTTTATATTAGTAACATTGTATTTAGATAGAAAGATTAGATAGTTAATATTGCATTTAGATTTAGAGACAAAAGATAAACATTGATAATTATATGCGTTCAAAACATTCAACACATACCTAGGAGGTTGTTTATCTTTTGTTCTGTACTCACCTTTGTTTGGTCAATCTGAAAATCGCACACACAAAAAGATGTCAAAATCCTTAAACTTAGCATGTTGCTCATACAACTTTAAAGGTAACACAAGTTGCTAAGATTAGTATTTCTTGATTTAGATCTAAAGAAACAAAGAAGAGCTTCGACAACGCTATATGTGCCCAGGAAAATGAATGCAGAGCTAGGAGGCCATTGATCTATTGTCCTGTTAACCCATGTATGGCAATTTTAAAAATTACATTTACGTATGATTTTCTGATCCATAACTTGGTTATAGGCTCATTAATACTCTTATTTGGCTGTTTAGTCAGAAGGAATAGAAAATGTTTATATCAGTTTTATTTAGATATAGAGTTTAGATAATCAATATTGCATTTAGGTTTAGATATTAGAGACACAAGAAAAAGTCGACAAGGTCACAACATTCAACACACACCTTGGAGGCTGTTTATCTTTTGTTCTGTATTCACCTTTGTTTGGCCAATCTGAAATTCACACACACACAAGGAAAAAAAGATGCTGGAACCCTTTAAACTTAGTATGTTGCTCATTAAGCTTGGAAGATGCTTGCTTTTGGTTTAAAGAAAGAAGAAACACTTCGACAATGATATCTCAATATATGGGCTCTGGAGAATGAATGCAAAGCTGGGAGGCTATTAATTTATTGTCCTGTTCGACCGTTGTATGGTGAATCTAAAATCCCAATGTAAACACAATATAAACCTTCATAATTTGTATATTGCGGTCTTATAGCTCTTGTAAGATTTCCCGATCCATGAGATGGTTACAAGCTTTATCTTTCATAAATTGCCACTGTAATCGAAATTCTGTTACAACAGAGGGAAGTAGTAATATATAACCAAGTTACATTGCCTGTAAATTTGGAGACATAAGAAAACCACTGAACACTCTGTGGTTTGGACACTGAATATATGCCTAGGAGGTTGTTGATGTATTGTCCTGTTTTCACCGTTGTGATCTTGTGCGGGCAATCTGAAAATCACACTAAAAACATAGTTTTGTAAACCTTAAGGCACATTATGTTGCTCGTTTAGCTCATGGACTTGTTATGATTGCTGAACATAACCATAAGGTTTATTGTTTATTTTCAGCTTGTGCTAGAGGTGCACTGCAATCGCCTGTGGAGACTCAGTGATCGTCTAAGATCCATCACTTTGTGGGCGCTGCTGCTTCTGCTTTCTGTTGAACAGTTCAACAAACTCACCTTCCTGCAGAGCTGGTGCTTTCTTGTTTTCAGTGAGAGCAATACTTGTTATCTTATCCAGTTAGTGCTGTGCTAAAGAATATGTTTTAGTTTGTGCACACAGTTGTGAGAAGTATGTTTCAGTTTATTATATTGGCTGGCTCACAAGTCATTTCCACTCCATGTTTGGTGCAGCCACTATGAACTGAATATGCTTTCTTACTGAAACATTCAGGTTTCATTCAACTTGGACAAGGTTTCCTAACCACCGGATCACGCTGGCAAACTGGTTCTCATTTTATTCATACATTCCTGATTTGCGAATTGCATTGTACTTCCCCCTGCTTTGTTGATTTACTGTTCAGTTGGTTGACACGGCCACTCAACTGTACAGTTTTCATTCAGTTTTGTGTGCACGTACGCATATGGTGAGGAAACTAAAGAACATTGTGTCTTGAATTTTTGAAATGAAACATGGCTGTCAGTTTCACTCATGATGTCCTCTCCAGTCTCCACCTCAGCCAGCACTGCATCCCTTTGAGCTCCCATGCACCAGAACACAACCTCCTTCCTAGCCCAGACCACCATTCTGAGAAGACCAAATCGAATATTATATCTTTCATTTTCAGTCGCAGGCCCAATGATATCTAATTGAGCGACATAAAAAAAGGATATAAAAATACTTAAGTAATCTTTGTGTTTGCCACATGTACAATTTTAATCGAGAACGGTTGTATGACGAGTCAATTATCACACTGAACAATTGCAATGCTTTCCACAGGTATTCATGTTGGATAAGTAGCAAGTGTATATACATTGTGAAATAGTGCTCCGAAGGAGTGCCCGTGCTGATGAATGTATCTGTAACACCCCTACCTTACTAAATCCAGCATTGTGATCAGTGTATATGGGATACAATACCTAGTGGGATCGGAAACAATGAGAAGAAATATACGTGGATATAATATGAGATATGACATATAGTTTTCCAAAACAAGGAGGAAAGATACGTATATGCCCTGCCGCTAGTTGTCTTCTAGCTTCCCAAACCCTTGCTTATATTTTTGGAGGAAAGATATGCCTTGCTGCTAGCTGTGTCTTTTGTTTTTTTTTGTATAAAATTTTGAAAACATATTGATGCATTTTTATTTTCTCAGAGCCAAATATAATTTTTAGAAGACTCTAGATATATTTTTAATGAACTATAAATATTTCAATATATATTCAATATCTTTTTTTAATATTATTAGAAACATGAGATATTTTTATGGGTTACTAAAAACCTTATCAAACATTTACCAAACTATTTTTAACTTTTTTTTTAGAGAAACCAAACTATTTTTAACTAAAAATAGACAAAACAACCTTACAAAAATAGTTAACAAGGCCAGCCCAACCGGGGCCCATGATTGGGTTTGGGTAGGTCTTTCTCCCAAATCGGCAAATCCCCATTCCCCACCCAAACTCTGGCTCCAGACCCTCACCGACCCCGGCTTCCTCCGCCGCTACAGCGACTTCCACGGGACGCCCCGCGTGCTCGGCTTCGTACGAAGCCGCAGCATCGGGCGCTTCACCACCACCACGGCGTTCTGCCCATACGCCGCTGCCGCTGCCGCCGCCGTTCCCCGCACCTGCGACGTCGTATTCGACTGCCGCCACGGCCGCGCCCTCCTCTACGAGTGCGGCTCCAAGGAGTTCGTTGTGTGGGACCCCGTCACCGGCCGAGAGCGCCGGATCCTCGACGCGGTGCCTGACCGCCACTACTACGCCGTGCTCTGCGCCGCTGGCGCCGGCTGCGACCACAGCAATTGCAGTGGGGGGCCGTTCCTACTGGCCTGCGCCGGCGTGCACTCCTCCCACGGCGACTGCGACTGTTTCTTCGCCCGCTTCTACTCGTCTGAAACCGGCACTTGGAGCTTAGAGACCAAGCTATGCATGGAGGACAGCTTATACCAGGACTACAGATACAGATTGGAAAACCAGCCCCCAGTCCTCGTGGGCGGCGCGCTGTACTATTCCTCCAACTACAACATCCTGCTCCGTTACGACATCCTGGGCGGGCAGGATTTGTCAGTGATCGAGCTGCCGAAGGTGAATCATGTTGAAAGTGTCATTGTCATAAAAACAGTGGACGGCAAGTTGGGATTGGCTTGCCTGTATGGTAACAGCTTCTACCTATGGTCGAGGGAGACTGAGAGGGGCGGAGATGCCAGCTGGGTGCAGCACAGGGTTATTGATCTGAAGAAGCTGCTCCCAGCTACCAATCTCAAGCACACCTATTTCAGTGGATTTGCTGATGGTGCCAATGTTATTTTTATGAGCACTTATAGTGGTGATGTCTTTAGCATCAACCTAAACTCTATGGGGGTGAGGAAGGTGTGTGAGAGGATGTATTGCGGCCTTATCTTCCCCTATGTGTGCTTCTACACTCCAGCAGGTATAGCTTCTTGTACTTCCCCATGTTTGTTATTTATTTATTTATTGATTGCGATGTATAACTATTAAAACTGGTGTCTACTAATACTTTATTAGCTCATAAAGATGACACAAATTGTTTCGATAACTAGCACTTAATTTACATTTACAGAAACATTTAAGAGATATATGGTTTAGACTGGGGACAAACGAATGCACAGCTAGGATATTGTTGGTTGGTTGTCCTGTTTAACCCTTGTATGTAGCGGATTCTGAAAAGAACACTTTAAACACAATGCAAACCTTCAGAGTTTGTATGTTGGTCTTCTAGCTCATTTACGTTTTGTTTGCTGATCCATGACATATGTAGTCACAGTTCTTTTATGACAGAAGATGGACGTACTAAATGTGACATTGCATTTTGATTTAGAGACTGTAGGAAAAACATTGAAAAATATATGTGGTTGAGACTTGATAGTTGAGATATCTATCAATAAGAACATATACAGCTATAGATGTATGGACGCAGCTACTGTTACCCTGTTCACCGTGTTGTGTAATCATTTACTTTCCCCTTTCCTTTTTTCTTTCTTTTGCTCAGCCCTACGTCTTCCATTTCCTTTTTTTGGCTCTCCAAAGGTGGATGCCCACCTACTGGTGTACTGTTCACAGCCACCAATTTTTTCTTTCCTTTTTTTCCGCTTCATCCCTACTGCCACACTGTCCACAGCCACCCGTTTTTTTTCTTTCCCTTTTTTGGCCTCATCTGCGTTTCACATTAATTCTCAACACAGTTTACCGCCCATTGTGGCTCTTTTTTCCCTATCAGGTGACAAACAAATCAATGTTTGCAACACTTAAATTATATAATAGTGTGAAGAGATCTTTTATATGGTACAATTAAGCCTTACTTTCCCATACAACTTAATACTTAAACGTGAGACAAACCATCCTGTAGTAAAACACGGGGTAACTTGCTACGGTTAAGCGTTGCACAATAATTCCCACCCATAATCGGGTCACTGGATATTATAGCAAGTACCAATTTGTAGCTCTTGCTTACCTATCAGGTGAAAAGCATTGCACAAAAAACCCCATTGACAATCGTGCCACTGGCTACAAACACAATCCTGTAAACTTTATTGGATTATGTCTCAGCTACTTTAGCTCACAGATGTGTTTGATTTCTCAACATGATTATAAGCTTTATTGTTTTATTTTCAGCTTGTGCTAGAGGCGCACTGCCATCACCTGTGGCGACTCAGTGATTCTCTAAGATCCATCACTTTGCGGTGCTGGTGATGCTTCTTCTGTTGAGCAGTTCAACAAATATTACCATCTTGCAGCGCTGATGCTTTCTAGTTTCATCCAGTCCTTTGTGTTAGTCTTGAGAAAGTTTCAGTGACAAAGAAACACTAGATTTTAGTTCATCAGCGCAGACAAGAGAACTATGTTTAAGTTTTCAGTTTGGCTCAGAATCATTTTCCATTCCATCCATGGTGTGGCCACTGTGAACTGAATGCAAAATGCGCTGCTTTCCTACTGAATCATTCAGTTTTCAGTCAATTTGGATACAGTTCCCCGACCACCAGGTCATGATGGCAAAATGGTTCCTGTTGTTTTTGTCAACGTCCCGGTTTGGGAGCTGCATTGTATTTTCACCCTGTGTTTGTTGATATACTGTTCGATTCAGTTGAGAAGGCCACTTGTAACTGTGGTTTTTGGCTCTGAAAATGTGGTTTCTCTTTTCTGTACACATTCATTGACTGAAATTTCGTTGGAGCCTTTATGGTTCGGCTGCCGTGGAAAAGGTTGCACACAAGCATGGTGGCGAAAGTGAAGAACATTGGTATTGAATTTTGGGGTAAACCTGCCCGTCAGTTTGACTAATGTTGTTTCTGCTTTAGCCAGCCAAAAACATTGAAAATATCTGTGTTCGAGACTTGATACTTGAGACATATGTATAAAGACCCAGGAGGTTGTTGATACTTTGTCCTGTTTTTGCCCTTGTTTGGCCAATCTGAACATCACACCAAAAACATAATTTTGTAAACTTCAAATCTCACTTATGCTGCTACTTTAGCTCACACGTGTGTTTGGTGAACATGATTTAAGCTTTATTGTTTTATTTTCAGCTTGTTCCAGAGGCGCTCTGCCATCATCTGTGGAGACTCAATGATCCTCTAAGATCCATGACTTTGTGGAGCTGATGTTTCATTCTGCTGAGCCGTTCAGCAAATATACCATCTTGCAGCACTGAAGCTTTCTAGTTTCCAGTCCTTTGTGTTAGTCTTGAGAAAGTTTTAGTGAGAGTGGAACAGTGTACTTTAGTTCAGCGCAGGCAAGAGTAGTATGTTTTACTTTTATTATATTTTGGCTCAGAAATCATTAATTTCTCACTCCATGCGTGTGTGGCCACTGAATCATTCAGTTTTCGTTCATCTCGGACAAGGTTCCTCAACCACCAGGTCGCAATGACAAACTGGTTCTTGTTGGTTTTGTCAAGCTCCTCATCTGGGAACTGCACCCTGGGTTTGTTGCTCTACTGTTTGGTAGAGAAGGCCATTTGTAACTGTGGTTTTTTTGCTCTGAAAATGTGGTTTCAGTTTTCTGCACGCGGTGCGGATGGAGGGGCTTTGTTTATGTTTTCGTTTGGTTGTTTTGCCCCTTTGCAATAACCGGTTGTTTTGGAGGGATAAATGGACGGTTGTTCATTAGACAGCTTGCGCTATTAAAAACCTTATTAAATATTTTACGGAACAATTTTTAACAGACAAAAGATCCTTAAATAAAACTGTAAATAATGTCAGGCCCAAGTGAGGCCCATGGTTGGTGGGTCCCCCGTCCAGTAGTGCTACTACTCTAGCTCGAATTCAGCTTTCCCCCAAATCCCAATCGCCTTCCCCACCCAAACCCTCGCTTTGCTCCATGGCGCCGCCGCCGCCGGAGCTGAACACCGATTTCGTTTCCGAGATCCTGCTCCGTCTGACGCCGGACGACCCCGCGGGCCTCGTGCGCGCCTCCGCCGTCTGCAAGCCTTGGCTCCGGACCCTCACCGACCCCGCCTTCCTCCGCCGCTACCGCGCTTTCCACGGGACGCCCCGCGTGCTCGGCTTCCTCCACAACCCGACCGACCGCAGCCTCGCGTCCTTCGTCCCCACGACGGCGTTCCTCCCGCGCGCCGCCCCCGGCGCCCACCGCACCTGCGACGTGCTCGACTGCCGCCACGGCCGCGTCCTCCTCTACGACTACGGCTCCACCGAGTTCGTCGTCTGGGACCCCGTCACCGGCCGCGAGCGCCGGATCCCCGGCGAGTTTCCCAACGTCTACGGCAACCACGCGGTGCGCAACGTCTACAGCAACCACGCGGTGCTCTGCGCCGCAGGCGCCGGCTGCGACCACAGCACCTGCAGTGGGGGGCCGTTCCTACTGGCCAGTGTGGGCGTGGATTGGGACAAATTCTTTCTTGGGGACGCCTTCGCCTGCTTCTACTTGTCTGAGACCGGTGCGAGGAGCATACAGAGCCACCATGAACTGGAGTACTGCTATTGCAGCCTGGATGACCGCCCCCCCCACGCTCGTGGGTGATGCACTGTACTATGTCTGTGACGCTCGGAAGTTGCTGCGGTACGATGTTCTAAGCAGGCAGGGTCTGTCGGTGATCGAGCTGCCCAAGGTCATCCAGCTCCTCGCGAATGAAATGAGAAAGCATAATCATTTTGTCAGTGTCATTGTTGTGCCAGCGTTGGCCTGCGAGTTCGGATTGGTTACCATGTATCGTAGCAGCCTCCGCCTGTGGTCGAGGGAGACTGAGGTGGGCAAAGGTGCCAGCTGGGTGCAGCACAGTGTTGTCGATCTCAAGAATCTGTTCCCAGCTAGCAATCTCAAGTCAGCATGTTTCAGTGGATTTGCCGAGGGCGCCAATGTCATTTTTATGAGCGCTGATGATGGTTGTGTCTTCAGCATCGACCTAAACTCTGTGGCAGTGAGGAAGGTGTGTGAGATGAGCAATGGCAGCCATATCTTTCCCTACGTGTGCTTCTATACACCAGCTGGTATAACTTCTCATACTTTGTTCCCCATGTTTGTTTGTTTAGTTGTGGTATATGGCTATTTAGTCAGGTGTCTCATAATACTTTATTAGGTCATGAAGATAACACAGATTGCTTTGAAAGTGGCACTTGATTTAGATTTACGGAAACATTAATAAAAATTTAAGTGATATATATGGTTGGGATTTGGGACAAACGAATGCACAGCTAGGGGGTTGTTGGTCAGTTGTCCTGTTTAACCCTTGCATATGATGATTCTGAAAATCGCACTCTAAACACAATGTAGTCCTTCAGACAGTCCAGAGTTTGTATGTTGGTGTTCTAGCTCATTTATCTTTGGTTTTCCCGATCCACAACATAAGCTTTAGGGTGTGTTTGGTTTGTTACCATAAGGTGCCAAATCACTCCACAGTTTTTGTTTCTAACTTGTGGCGGCCGTTTGGTTAGCTGCCACACTTGCGGCGTACTGCGGCGTGACCACAGGGCCTTAGTTCAATTTCTACACCACGCCAAAAGCTTGGCGAGGAAAATGTCGGATGCCCCTGCCTTGGCTCAGCGAGCTCAAGTATAAAGACCTAGGATGTTGTTGATACATTGTCCTGTTTTTGCCCTTGTGTTGCCAATCTGAAGATTACATAAAAAACACAATTCTGTAAACTTTAAATCTCACTTATGCTGCTACTTTAGCTCATAGTTGTGTTTGATGAACATGCTTTAAGCTTTTTTTTTTCTTCTAATTTTCAGCTTCTTCTAGAGGCGCACTGCCAGCGCCTGTGGAGACTCAGTGATCCTCTAAGATCCATGACTTTGTGGTGCTGATGTTTCATTCTGTTGAGCTGTTCAACAAATATACCAGCACTGAAGCTTTCTAGTTTCCAGTCCTTTGTGTTAGTCTTGAGAATGTTTTAACAAGAGTGGAATGCTATATTTTAGTTCAGCGCAGGCAAGAAAAGTATGTTTTACTTTATTATTTTGGCTCAGAAGTCAGTAATTTCTCACAACATGCGTGGCATGGCCACTGCGAACTGAATGCACTGCTTCAGATTTCCTTCACCTTGGCCAAGGTTCCCCAACCACCAGAACATGGTGGCAAACTCGTTCCTAAGGTCCTGATTTTGGAACTGCATTCTATTTTCACCCGGGGTTTGTAACTGTGGTTTTTGGCTCTGAAAATTTGGTTTCAGCTTTCTGTACACTGTGCACCTGTTGAACTGATTGTTTTTTTGAGCCTTTGTGCTTCGGCTGCGGTAGAAAAGGTTGCACGCATGGATGGTGGACAAATGGAAGAACATTTGTATTGAATTTTGAGATGAAACCTGCAACGTTGTCTCCACACCAGCCAGCAGCTGACCTCCTTCCCTAGTGTGGGTGGGACCACCGTATTGAGAAAATTCATTCGACTACATATTCTATTCCATTTTCAGTCACTCCTACAGAGTGTGTCGAGGAAAACTAGGGGATGCCTAAGCTCACGAAACTATATTTTTTCCCTTCTCATTCACTCTTGTATTTTTTTGTTACTTTTTTATCTTTCTTTCGTCATTCATCAATCAAGCCCAACCGTATTTTTTGTTACTCTACAACTACAAGGAAGTTCTGCATCATCTATCATTCTTGCTTATTTTTTTCATATATTCATTCTTGCTTATTTATTCTCATATATTCATTCTTGCTTATTTATTCTCTCCAAGGAAGATCTACATCAACTATATATATGCAAGTTGAGAGTGCAAGGCTAGACGTGCTGATCTCATTCTTGCTTATTTGTTTTCATATATCAAGCAAACAGATGAAGCACGTACACATGCATCAACATACACCCATCCTGTTTATTTAGAGCAAGCGTCAAGGGAAAATGGCTGGTTGAGGGACATCATACGATAACTTCCCTAACTCATTACGTGGAGCAAGTTGTGGACAAAATCAATCTCTGATTGACCCAGCAAACCACAATAGGCGGTGCTTCACTCTTGGAAACAACAGCTCCTACCCTCTGTGTTCCTCCTATAAAACCATTTTATTGAGTTAGTGTTTAGCGGAACTTTGCCTAAGAAGCTAGATAAATTGAACTTAGATCCCCTTGAGAAGTCCTACCAAATATTGTCTCATGGGGATGATATATCTATTTGATTATGTAAATATAAAGGTAGCATGATAATTGCAGCAACGTTTTATAAAATATCCTAAACACCGTAGTAAGAGCTCAATAGTCAATAGTGGAGGCAGCACTTACGCAGTTTCGATTATACTCAAACCAAAAGAAAAAAACTTCACTACATGTGATGAGGAAAAAAAAGCAAGAAAAACTCCTTAAAATGCAGCTCACAGATTAAAAGTAGATTTTTGTTTTGTGAAAGGAAAATCATGCCCGTGAAGTGCATTTGTGCCTGCCACAGCCTTAATGGGCTGAGCCCACGACGGTGAGAGTGAGACAACCGCACGAACGATCCATTTCGTGCCTTCTCCGACTCTTCCCAAAATTCCCCACCCAAACCCTCGCCTCCGACTCGCGCCGCCGCCGCCGACGAGCGCACGCGCCATGGCGCCGCCGCGCTCGCCTCCGCCGCTGATCGACGACGTCATGGCCGAGATCTTCCTCCGCCTCCCGCCGGACGAGCCGGAGCACCTCTTCGGCGCCGCGCTCGTCTGCAAGCCGTGGCTCCGCATCCTCTGCGACCCCGGGTTCCTCCGCCGCTACCGCGCCTTCCACGGAGCCCCTCCCCTCCTCGGCCTCCTCCACAGGCTCATTTTCTTCCAGGAGTACCTGCCCGCCCGCTTCGCCTCCACCACGTCGATGCCCGACTTCCCGCACCCGGGCTCCGACGGCCGCCGCACGCGCCCCCTCGACTGCCGCCACGGCCGCGCCCTCATATTCATGCCTGGGGAGAATGCGCCTCTCCACGTCTGGGACCCCGTCACGGGCGATCGCCACGCCGTTCCCTCGCCAGACATGGGTCCTCTCTTCATCGAGTCTGCCGCGGTGCTGTGTGCCACCGACGGATGCAACCACCTCGACTGCCATGGCGGCCCCTTCCGCATCGTCTACCTAGCCACCCACGAGTTCGAGGATACCATACTTGCAAGGATGTACTCATCTGAGACGGGTGCGTGGGGCGTGGTGGTATCTTCTGACAACAGCTGTGAATCCTTTGAACAGCACATGCAGGAGGCGCGTGCAGCTTCACCTATATCCTTATCCCCCATCTACACACCCTATCTCGAGCCAAGGCGAGGCACCCTTGTTGGAGATGGAATCTACTTCACAATGCGGTTTGCTAACGCAATCGTCAAGTATGACTGGGGCAACAATTGTTTATCTGTTATTTACTCGCCATCACAGGACACGTACAGCATTTCCCTCATGGCAATGGATAACAGTACACTTGGGTTTGCATGTGTTCTGGGTTCCAGCCTCCATACGTGGTCAAGGAAGGTGGATACAGAAGAAGCTGCAGAATGGGTACCATACAGGATAATTGACCTGGAGAAAATGATACCGATTGCCAATCCCGATGAGAAACTAGATGTGGTTGGCTTTGCAGAGGGTGTGGATGTTGTCTTCATTAGCACAAAACCCGGATTTTTTGTTAGCAGAGATGCAGGAGCTGGATTGTTCACGATCAAGCTAAGTTCTGGGAAGGTTAACAAGGTTGAAGACTCTGTCTACTTTAGTGTCCTACCCCTACATGAGCTTCTACACTCCAGGTATGACACTGACCCTTGCCAGTCGTCTGTCATGCATTTTCTTTGCAGCTTCTCTATGTTTGCATAGTTACTAAAAATGTAAGAAATATCTGCTGTTATTCTTATTCCACATTTATTTAGTCATATAGAGCCTGCGAAAGACAGTTTTGTGTATGCTTGAGTAAACTGAATATGTGGCATGGGAAAACAGAATGCTATTTTGTTTTGAGATTTGAGTAGTTGTGGACCATGTTATGCATCGATCGAATTGCTAAATCTATGTATACAGACTTGTCGATAAGTATATCCTCTTACCTTGCTTTATATTGTTTTAGATACCAAAAAAACTGTTATTTTCGGGCACAGCTCTAGCTCATAATATCAGGCTCAATCTTGTAGCCTTTGGAATTAGTACTAACACAAATCTCACCAAAGTGGAATACTGAGCTGAACAGTTGGTTATTAAGTTTTTGCATGTTATCTTTCCCGATTAGGGCACACTGTTATCGACATTAATAACTGATGTATTAGTCATTTTTTTCTTTTGAGCAGTTAAACATATAAATTGATAATTTGTGCAGTCATCATAACCATCTGTGTTTTCTTTTTGTCGAATTTATCCTAGTCATATCATCGAAAAATTTGTAACATTCTACTTTGAACTGAAATTAGTGTAGTGTATGTTGTTTCACTTTCCTGAAACATGGAGCTCAGTGTAAGGCTTCTTGGATAGACAATTGGAGATTCAGGGGTCCAAAATGTAATTTAGTCTCACATAAGATGTTTACCATCTGTAAATCAACTGAAGAACCTCTTAAGTTTTACAGTTGTGTAACTCAGATGAAGAACCTCTTAAGTTTTACAGTTGTGTAACTCAGATGTTTTACACTTCCACTGGAAACCTGGAAAATGATGTCAAGGACTAAAGGTTATGGTATCCTAGACCTCTTGTTTCATTTGTGAATCTGGACTCTTGTTTGGTTATTCTTTGACCTAGAAACCTTGTGCTATTATATTTATAAGGACCAAATTATGGGAAGCAGGGCCAATTGAATCAATACAGAATGAATTTTCTCCTCTTTGCTAGAGCCACTGACTAGTCAAATAGCTGATGAAGCATGAAGTTTGCTGCTAGTCTCAAATGTAGATTGCTAAGAATTGAATGACTATTTGATATAACATTCTCTTGTTGCCTTGATTTTTCTTTTTTTTTTTAAAAAAAAACTGCATTCGTTAATCTTGGAAACTATTTCTAAGCACATACGCAAGAAGTTAGTGTTCTCAAGTTGCTTATGAGTTTTGTGCTTGATATCTTTACAGATCGTGGCAGATTGTTGTCGCTAGCGAGGGCTCATTGATCACTAACGTGCGGCACAACAGTGATACATTGCAAAACTGACGTATCCATTGGTTTGAGTCTGCTACTGTTTAGCCTCTCGGGTGCTACTACTACCTATACCTATCCATTGGTTTGAGTCTGTTTTCTGTTGATCAGTGTATGTGTGCAGGTCATAATGATCAACTTCGGTTCTTGTTCGGTTCATCAAGATCCTCTGGACAGAAAACTGTAATTCTGTTTAGTATGTTGTTTTCTTATCTGTTCAGCAGTTTAAGGATGCCATGTTCAATCCTGTGGCCTGTGGGTCCTGCGAATTCCTCATGTTCAATCATGTTTGTCCTGTGAATTCAACCTAGTTATATCGACCGCATACTGATTCTGTTCGATATATCAAGAAGTTCTGAGTTACTGTTTAGTTAAATGTTTGAGTCAGCTGTATGTAATTAAATTACGTGGAATTATGCTGTTTCTATTTTCTAAAAAAAATCATTTTTCTTCAAGAATGTTTGTGAACTAGCAGTAGTTTTTATTGGGCAATAGCTGGAAGCTTATTCTGTTAACCGACCCTTGTTTCTCCTGTAATGTTATAATTCAGCGTATTAATGTTACCACTTGACCTGGATGCCATGGCCGCCCCCCCTTTTCTGTTACACAGAGGAATTCCTTTTATTGCTCTCTTTTCTTCTGCTTTTTAGGATTATGAATATCACTTGCAATGTGTTCTTGGTTGTACTGATTAACGACCCCCTAACAAGACCAATGATCTTCGAAAAGACTTCACCTAGAAGCTGGTCATCCTGGCTCTGTTTCCAGGAATAGTGGGCCTGTTACCATATTGTTTGCTGATTAATCCGTCAGGAATCAGGGTTGCTTGTTCTGAACTTCCATGGTCAAGATTTTATTTGTAAATCTCACCCTTGTATTTCTTGGCACAATTAGTTGGTATTGTAAATGTAATGCCATCGTTTTCCACCCTTTTGTGTCACAAAAAAGCTGAATTACTTATGGATTGCTCTCCCTTCTTCTATTTTTGAGAAAAACAAATAAATTTAGAACATTTTGTAATTTATTCTGAGTTAGTGAGCAACAAGATGACCGAGCTCCGATTATTTATTGTTTTTAAAATAGTTCACTTGGTAGGCGGCCTTGTTTGCCTTGTTTCCGCAAAAAAGAAAAAAAGAACCTACCTAGCCAACTAGTAGTACATTTTTAATCATCCTTGTAAAATGAAGTATTTAGCCATTTTTAATTTTTCTTGTTTTTTAGCAGATTTTAATTATACTCTTGTAAAATGATGAGGCGTATTCTAGTATGGAAGCCACCTTCTGCTCAAGCTGGCTATGGGCCGCGAATGCCTCTCGTTCTGGTCCAGCCTAACCCAGCAGTGGTGATGGGTCTCAGCGGCCGCTGATTCTTGTGCAGCCCAACCCAGCAGAACTGTTGAAGCCACTCTGTCTCATCCCCGACTCAATCCCCACCCAAACCCTCGCTCCGCCGCCGTTCACGATCCGACGAGCGAGCCATGGCGCCGCCACGCCCGCCTCCGCCGCTGATCGACGACGTCATAGTCCAGATCTTCCTCATCCTGCCGCCGGACGAGCCGGAGCACCTCTTCCGCGCCGCCCTCGTCTGCAAGCCGTGGCTCCGCATCCTCTGCGACCCCGCCTTCCGCCGCCGGTACCACGCCTTCCACGGAGCCCCTCCGCTCCTCGGCCTCCTCCACAGGCTCAAGGTCATCCAGGGAGACCCCGAGCCCCGCCTCACCCCCACCACGGCGGCGCCCCTCTCCCCATACCCCGACCGCGGCCGCTCTCGGGCCCTCGACTGCCGCCACGGCCGCGTCCTCCTCCACGTGGGGGCCGACTGCTGGCACTTCGTCGTTTGGGACCCCGTCACGGGCAACGAGCACCGCCTGGAGGAGCCGGGCATCCCGTGGCTGATCTACTCCGGCGCTGTGCTGTGCGCTGTGCCCGGCTGTGACCATCTCAACTGCCACGGCGGCCCCTTCCGAGTCATCTTTGTGGTCACCGAAGACTATAAGGAGCTCGTTAAGGCCACTGTGTACTCATCAGAGACAGGTGCGTGGAGCACGCCAGTGACTCTGGGCGATGACTGTGAATCCTATGTCCAGCATAGGCGAGAGGCTCTTGCTGATGGATGGCGCCACTATACACCCTATGTCCAGCCTAGGCGAGGCGCTGTTATTGGAGATGAGGCCTACCTCACGCTGCGGTGGGGTAATGCAATTGTCAAGTATGATTGGGACAACAATTCCATATCCTTGATTAACCCACCGATAGAGACTGTGTACCACGTTGCTCTCATGGTGATGGAGGACAGCTCACTGGGGTTTGCCTGCGTTCAGGGTTCCACCCTTTATGTGTGGTCAAGGAAGGTGAATTCCGTAGCAGATGCAGAATGGATACAATGCAGGGCCATTGAGCTGGAGAAAACTATACCTGGCACCAATCTCAATGACAAACCATTTGTGGTTGGCTGTGCAGAGGGTATGGGTGCCATCTTCGTTAGCACAGGTGCTGGCTTATTCACAATCAGGCTCCATTCTGGGCTGGTTAAGAAGGTTGATGAGTCTGGGGTCTACTTTAGTGTCCTACCCTACATGAGCTTCTACACTCCAGGTATTGTAGCGTTCCCTGCTTCTTTGTTTCAATGCATTTTCTTTGCAACTTCGATATGTTTGCTTAATTAGGTTTCAGTTATGGCTTTTGCATAATTGGGCCATAATGTAACTTATGTCTGGTAGCTAGAATCACATATAGAGCTTGCCAAAAACCGATCTGCGTATTCTAGTTCAAACTAAAGACATGGCATGTTTTTTGTTATGAGATTTAACTTGTATACGAGCATGACCAAGCACTGGTGGAATTGGTTATTTTGTGGCATAGCTAAAGTTCACATCTCAGTCTTGTAGGTCGTAACCTCAGGTAGTAGCTCATAATTCATCGAAATAGAATAGCTCATAATTCATCGAAATAGAACATTAGTTGGACGGTCAGTTATTAGTTCGTGCCTGGTATCTTCTCAGATCATGGCATATTATTCTTGTGCAAGTCATTATGTTCAATTGGGGTTGTCTCGTTGAATCTATCCATAACATCAAAGCAGTTCAGTTTATTATGCCAGGCATATTTACTTGGTCCACTTGGAACGAAAGTCATGTTTGATCTATGTTGTTACTTTTTCCTGTAAGTTTAATATAGTTTTCTAATGTGATTGTCACCTTCAAAAGGGCTGTCAACCTTTTTGAACATTCAATTAGAGATATGAGGATCTGAGTCTTAATTTAGTTTCACTGTAAAATTTTTATCATTTGTAAATAGATTGAACAACTTCTAAGCAAGCATGGAATTGGGATGTTTTACAACTAACTTGGAGTCATAAAAGCACCTCTTATTTATATGGTTGTTCAGTTCAGGATTCAAGTCTGTCTATTCTTTAGAATAATATCATCGATACCACCATTTAAATGTTTGCTTTTCATCTGCTGTCATTTGGTTGCTGAAAACCCTGTGCTATTATATGGAGCAGTCAGCAGTGCAAGGGAAGCAAGATCTTGAATAGTTAATCAAGCACGAAAATGATGCTAGGCAAAAATGGCGATTGCTAAATGTTTAAGAAAGTTGTGATCTAGTATTACTGTTATCTGCTTCACATTTTCTTTAAATATTATGTTATTTTCTTTTTTTTTGCGAGAAATATTATGTTATTTTCTGGAATAGCTGAAGTTCATATCTCAAATTAGGATGTACAACTTTTGAAGGTATTTCTAAGTACATAGCTCATCAAGTTCTAAACTCAGAGTTGGAAAGATGGTTATAAGTTTTGTGCTTGGTATCTTTTCAGATCGTGGCAGATTGTTGTCGCTAGCAAGGACTCGCTGATGTGCTGCTCACAGTGATAAATTGCAGAATGGACAAATCTGTCTCCCTGACTCTGATGCTGTTGGCTTCCTCTAAGCTACTACTGTCGAGTTGTTTTGTTTTCTGTTACGAATTTCAGGTCATTATGGTCTATTGCGGCTGTTCTTGCTCATATTGTCCTGATCATGCTGCGAAAAAGAAGTGTATTTAAGTTTAAGTGTCGGTTTCTTATGTGTTGAGTGGTTGAAGTACAAATGGGTTCTCCTGACAATATTTTCTTGATCATATTTACCACGAACTGTGTTGCTGTTCAATCTATCTGGGATATATTAGCTAATCTTTGCTTTATTCCGTATCAGCTACATGGAAGTATAATTATGTGGATCCTATGTCATTTCATTTCCTTGATCACATTCAGTGTTGCCTGCTGCTCTTCAATAAGGTTGTCAGCTAGTAGCATTGTAACACTTCTTAGATACCCAACTGGGATCTTTCGAAAAAAAAAGATACCCAACTGGAAGGTTTTGTCTCAGGGGAATCTTCTATGGATTCTGGCCTCAATTCAGGTTACCGAGCAGTCCTTGAGAAGCAGGACCTGTTGAACAGTTGATCTTGTTGATTGAGCATCAGGTGGCAGCTATGATGAAAATGGATGTATGCAAGTTGATTTGGATGTCATGTTTTTCTGTCTTTATTATGATGACTGCGAACCATTGTTAACATAGTTTGCTCTGATGATTTCTGGATTGGAGTTCATTACAATCATGTTTATATTTTCTCAAGGAATAATGTGCCAATTGCCTTTTACGTGCGGAACAGGCACGTGTCCAGCTAGGAGTAGCACGCGTTGAAAGTATATTTTAAGCACATTTTATTTGGCTTCATAGCACGAAAACACGCACGAGACGTCCGGAGAGCAGGGAATCCATATACGACATAAGGATGTTAGTATAGGAAAGAGGAAAACACTACTCCAAGCATCTAATAAAGGGCCACATCCCGAGAAAACAAACTATTGACAACATTAAGGTGAAGTTTACGTAATTCATGAAGGATGAAGTGGCTGCTTGATTATATTATTGCCAAATATTAAACAACACTACTCCAATCATCTAATAAAAGGCCAAACCCCGAGAAAACGAACTATTGATGACATCAATTGGATCAACGATTTTTTTCCAAGGCGCGGGCATTTGTTTCCAGATTTTTTAGACACACCGGCCGAACATGTGTTTTTTACGTACACTTGTCAATCGCAATGAGGGTACATCTTTCATGAGGTATATATTTGCAAATCTTCTGAATCAAAATAATTGTTCCTTGCCTTTCCTGAAAAGTAAAAACCTGCTTATCCAAGCCAAACCGAAGTCCAACTCCAACACAACCCGGCGTCTGTGTCGTGCGCAGTATCTCGCTCCTCGCGTCGCCATCGCATCGCATCTCATCCAAACCGGCGGATCCGAACCCCCGCAACCAGTGCAACATGCCGCCGCCGCCGCCGCCGCGCTGCCCTCGCTCGTTGCCTGTGCTGATGGAGGAGCTCGTCGAGGAGATCCTCCTCCGCATCCCGCCGGACGAGCCCGCGCACCTCTTCCTCGCCACGCTCGTGTGCAAACCCTGGCGCCGCATCCTCTCTTACCCGGGCTTCCTCCGCCGCTACCGCACCCTCCATCGAGCGCCGCCCCTGCTCGGCTACTTCCGCATCCTCAACTACGGCCGCTCATTCGTCTCCACCACCGGAGCTCGTCCTCCCTTGTCCCTGCGGCTGACGCTCGACAACAGCCAATTCAACCGGGTTCACGACTGTCGCCACGGTCGCGTGCTGATCCAAGTCAACGACCAGCTCATTGTGTTGGACCCAATCACTGGTGACCAGAAGAAACTGAGGCTGAGCATACCGAAGCACACTGCGCCAGTGCTGTACTATGCGCCGTGGATGGCTGCGACCACCTCGACTGCCACACCGGTCCATTCTTCGTGGTCTACTGTGTGACAAACCTTGCCTACAAACCGTTTAAGACATGGGCGACCACGTACTCTTCAGAGACCTGGGAATGGAGCGCTTTGATCTCCATCGATGTCAATCATGTTGAAAATAAGAGCAATTTAGCGATGTATAAATTAATTCCGACAATGACGAAAAAACCAACAGCATTTATCACAGGTATGTGATTTGATACTAGCAACAGAGAGAATGCGAGAACGAACAACGGAGAGAGAATCGACATTCTTACAGTGGGATTGCCGGCGAAGGAAGACGTAGCAGACCGTCGACTGAGATCCGGATCAGCGGCGTAGAGGGAAGAAGACGTCCAGCGAGCAGTCACGACGGCGCTTCCCAAAAACTTGATACGCCCCTTACCCCATGCAGGGACGCGAGGAGACGTAGGCTTCGGAGCCTGCTCTCCCGACACCGATGGCACGTCGGCGACGGGATTGGGAAGACGGCGGCAGCGTAGCACTGTGGCGAGGAAGAGATGAATCTCTCGGTACTGAGGACGACGTCTCGCTCCATATTTATACACGCGTCGCAGCAAATAGGAAAGTAATTAGCCGCTCAATCACAGTATTATGGTAATTGACCTGCCGTTTATGCAATTACCATAATACGAGAATAATTGCTTACCAAATAGGCCAGCGTAATTTTCTCCATGGATGCAAAAAATTCGGAGTGGCAAAAGGAGGCCGCACACCCGCAAGGGTCGGAGCGGGAAATCGGTGGACCATTCACGCGCATGTCGTGCGTGCGTGCCCATTAGTCCCGCCCCGCCCGGCCCGGCTAGGAGAGGCGAGCGAGCGCGCGCGTGTGGTTCTTCCTTTTTCTCTCTCCAATAGCTCCAACAAGATAGAGATAGCTCAACTATTTAAGTTGGTCTCACTCCTCTTGAAGTAGCAAGGTGGGACTAAAGTTCCCTATCTTTCCATATATACATGCATGTGTGAGTGGGCCTTTGGGATTTATTTGGAATTGTTTGGCCCATGGCCCAAAACATCTAACAATCCCCCACCACATCCTAAGGGCACGCGAGTCATACTCCCTATACCACAGTACTGTTAATATACCAGCTATTCAGTGGAGACCGGTTAAGGTTGAACATCCACCTAGAACAACAAGATAGGCCCATCCGTAACTGCACAATGGACTAGGCCTTGAATTGGCAGTTTGGTGCGAATAGGCTTCACTTGAAGTCGTGACTGATACTAGGTTGCCATAGCCGACCCCGCGAGTAGGACGCATGAGTCATACTCCTAACTCACTTCATGAGCTTATTAAAGAATACCCAATTCTTATAAACTGTGACTAATAGTTGGGCTCACATAGGTGTGTTCTTACAGGGATACTCTGTAGGACAGTATCTCACTATAAAGCCTCAGAACACATTAAGACAACGTCAACCTGCCTTACAGAGATGAGAGTACTGCATCTCCAGCGGAGTGGGTCAAAAAGAAAGATTGTGCTCTCCCATTAACCAAAAGCTTGTTCTTCCTAGGTCCTAATTCACGGGATCTCCGATCACATAGGTTGGGTTACTACTGAGGTTAACTCACATGGGTCTCAATCCCATCTCCTTCGATGCATTGTCAATCACGGTGCATGATAGTCCCTTTGTAAAGGGATCTACCAGGTTCTTAGCTGTCTGGATGTAGTCCACAGCTATTACTCCGGAGCTCCTTAATTTCCTGACAGACTTCAGTCTACACTTTATATGTTTGCTGGACTTCTTTCAGTTGTCCTGACTATTCTTCACCTTGTGATCATCGTTTGATTATCATAATTTATGAGAATAGCAGGAATTGGTTTCTCAACCATAGGCAAGTCCATCAACATCTCTCTTAACCATTCAGCCTCAGTAGAGGCTGTATCCAGAGCTGTAAGCTCTGCCTTCATTGTGGACTTTGTAAGTATTGTCAGCTTACAAGACCTCCAAGAGACAGCACCACCACCCAAAGTGAATATGTATCCACTAGTGGCTTTAAGCTCATCAGCTTCTGTAATCCAGTTTGAATCACTATATCCTTCGAGTACTCCTGGGTACCCTAAATAGTGAATTGCATAACTCATTGTGCCTTTTAGATAGCGCATTACTCGATCAATACCACGCCAATGATCAGTTCCTGGATTAGAGGAAAATCTACTCAACTTGCTTACAACAATGAGATATCAGGGCGGGTTGCGCTAGCTAAGTACATCAAAGATCCAATAATTTAGGAATATTTCAAATGATCCTTTCCTAGCTTTTTATTCTTTCAAAGTATTAGGCTAGGATCATAGGGTGTTGGAGAAGGTTTGCAATCCATATAACCAAAGCGGTTCAAAACCTTTTCCACATAATGAGACTGCAAAAGAGTAATCCCATTCTTATCCTTATTAAGTTTAATATTGAGGATCACATCGGCTTCTCCCAAATCTTTCATGTCAAAATTTTGGGATAAGAATGATTTTACATCATTAATCTCTTCGATACTTGTCCCAAAAATTAGTATGTCATCAATATACAAACATAGGATTACTCCTTTGCCCCTACCATAACGGTAATACACACAAGTGTTGGCTTCATTTATTGCAAACCCAGCAGAGGTCAAAGTCTTTTTAAACTTCTCATGCCACTGCTTAGGCGCCTTCTTTAGGCCATACAAGGATTTAAGTAACCTACACATCTTGCCCTCTTGTTCTTGTGCTATAAATCCATCAGGCTGATTCATATAAATTTCTTCCTCTAACTCTCCATTAAGGAAAGCCGTCTTCACGTCCATCTGATGAACAAGAAGCTTATGGGAAGCAGCCAAGGATAATAACACTCGGATTGTAGTTAATCTGGCAACAGGTGAGTAGGTATCAAAGAAATCCTCATCTTCTTTTTGTGTAAAATCTTTAGCAACAAGCCTAGCCTTGTACTTTTGAATAGTACCATCAGGCCTAAGCTTCTTCTTAAATACCCATTTATAGCCAATCGGTCTGCAACCCACTGGTTTATCTACTACTTCCCATGTGCCATTTGCAGTGATGGAGTCCATCTCACTACGGACTGCATCCTTCCAATAATCTGCATCTGGCGATGCATATGCCTCTGTAATGGTCGTGGGACTATCATCTATGAGATACACAATGAAGTCATCACCAAAAGATTTTTCAACCCTTTGTCTCTTACTCCTTCTAGGAGCTACAACATTGTCATCCTCTTCAATACTAGGTGGGTCTATAATTGGCTCTATCGAGGGTGTAGGCTTAGGAATAAATTCACTAGACGAGCTCGGTAAAGAATAAGCAACTTTCATTGGGAAAATATTCTCAAAGAAAGTAACATCCCGTGTATCCAAAGGTGAATCAACTAAAGCATCAGGCGCTTTAGATTTTATCACTAAGAACTTATAAGCCGTGCTGTGATACGCATAACCCAAAAAGATACAATCAACGGTCTTTGGTCTGAGCTTGCGTTTCTTATTAATGGGTACGATAAGCATGGCCAAACAGCCCCATGTACGCAAGTAATGGAGTGTTCCATCCTTCATATGGAGTAACTTCACTGTTTTTAGTTGGAACTCTATTTAGAACATGACATGCTGTTAAGACAGCCTCCCCCCACCATGCTTTAGCCATACCGGATGTTCCTAACATGGCATTCACCAAGTCCATTAACGCCCGGTTCTTTCTTTCGGCAACCCCATTAGATTGGGGCGAATATGGTGGTGTCCGTTCATGAATTATTCTATTCTCCGCATAGAAGAGATCGAACTCATTAGAAAAATACTCTCCACCGCGATCAGACCTAACACGCTTGATTTTCTTTTCTAATTGGTTTTCTACCTTAGCTTTATAAGTCTTAAAACATTCAAATGCCTCATCTTTAGTTTTTAGAAGAAACACATAACAATATTTAGTTGCATCATCAATTAAAGTCATAAAGTATATTTTCCCTCCTTTTGTCAACACACCATTTATTTCACAAATATCTAAATGTATGAGCTCCAACAATGTCGTGCATCTCTCGTCTATAGCCTTGTGAGGCTTACGAGGTTGCTTTGCTTGCACACATGCTTGGCATTTAGAGCCTTTGACAGTAGAAAAATTTGAAATTAAATTCATACCGGATAGAGGCGACATACAACCAAAATTAACGTGACACAAACGTGAATGCCATATATCAGCCACCGAATTGTTCGAATCACACACATGGTTCACAACCTTATTATAGAAATCAGAGAGTGAAAAATGAAACAAGCCTCCGCTCTCATAGCCTTTGCCAATGAATTGGCCATACCTCGAGACGACTACTTTATTAGACTCAAATACCAGCTTGAATCCATCTCGACATAAGAGGGATCCACTAACGAGATTCTTCTTTATTGAGGGAGCATGCTGCAAGTTCTTGAGCCGCACGATCTTTCCCGAAGTGAACTTCAGATCGACCGAACCAACACCAAGAACAAAAGCATGCGAGCCATTCCCCATCATGACGGTTGAACCTCGTGCGACCTGGTAAGATAAAAACATGGAGATATCAGTACAAACATGAATATTGGCTCCTGTATCGATCCATCAATCATTAGATTGACATACAAAAAATACACTAGGTAAATAATTATCATACCCAGATCCGCTAGGATCACCAATAGTCACATTGGCAGACTTCTGCCCCTGCTGATTCTTCTTGCCCTTGCGGTTCTTGCACTTCTTGGCGAAGTGTCCATTCTCACCGCAAACGTAGCACACAACTTCATCCATGTTCATCTTCTTCTTCTTGAACTGAGTAGTCTGAACAGGCTTTTTCTTGTTCTTGCCAGCATGCTGCATCACATTGGCACTGGACTGTTCTGGGGCTTTTGGTGGAGCATCCTTTGCCCGAGCCTTCTCTTCAACATCAAGACCAGCCAACAGATCCTCGACTGAGATCTTCTGTCTTTTATGTTTTAGAGCTGTGGCAAAGTTTCTCCATGACGGAGGTAAATTGGCAATCATACCACCAGCCACAAACTTGTCAGGTAAGACGTGTCAGAGTTGTTCAAGTTCCCTCACAATAAGTTGGAACTCATGAGCCTGTTCCACGACTGAACGGTTTTCAACCATTTTAAAGTCGTGGTACTTCTCCATCACATACAACTCGTGCCCAGTGTCTGTAGCACCAAATTTATGTTCAAGTGCATCCCACAGTTCAGCAGCACTTTTGATATTCATATAAACATCACACAGCTGGTCATAGAGCACGCTAAGAATGCATCCGATGAAAATTGTCGTAGCCATAGTAAACTCCTGCACCTCTTTCTCAGACGCAAGAGGTAGTGCGGGAGGATTACCCATGACCCAAAACACGCCCATAGCCGTGGGCCACAACTGGGCCCTCGTCTGCCAACTCTTAAAATTCACACCAGTGAACTTCTCTGGTTTCATCGTATCAGTATATCCCTTAGTCATCGCTAAATGCCTATCAGGTTTTTGAAATGTTGAAAATAAGAGCAATTTAGCGATGTATAAATTAATTCCGACAATGAGGAAAAGATCAACAACATCTACCGCAGGTATGTGATTTGATACTAGCAACAGAGAGAATGCGAGAACGAACAACGGAGAGAGAATCGACATTCTTACAGTGGGATTGCCGGCGAAGGAAGACGTAGCAGACCATCGACTGAGATCCGGATTAGCGGCGTAGAGGGAAGAAGACGTCCAGCGAGCAGTCACGACGGTGCTTCCCAAAAACCTGATACGCCCCCTACCCCGTGCAGGGACGCGAGGAGACATAGGCTTCGGAGCCTGCTCTCCCGACACCGATGGCACGTCGACGACGGGATTGGGAAGACGGCGGCAGCCCAGCGCTGTGGCGAGGAAGAGATAAATCTCTCGGTACTGAGGACGACGTCTCGCTTCATATTTATATACGCGTCGCAGCAAATAGGAAAGTAATTAGCCGCTCAATCACAGTATTATGGTAATTGACCTGCCGTTTGTGCAATTACCATAATACGAGAATAATTGCTTACCAAATAGGCTAGCGCAATTTTCTCCATGCATGCAAAAAATTCAGAGTGGCAAAAGGAGGCCGCACACCAGCAAGGGTCGGAGCGGGAAATCGGCGGACCATTACGCGCATGTCGTGCGTGCGCGCCCATTAGCCCCGCCCCGCCTGGCCCCCCATTAGCCCCGCCCCGCCCGGCCCGGCCCGGCCAGGCGAGGCGAGGCGAGCGAGTGCGCGCGCGTGTGGTTCTTCCTTTTCCTCTCCCTAATAGCTCCAATAAGATAGAGATAGCTCAACTATTTAAGTTGGCCTCACTCCTCTTGAAATAGCAAGGTGGGACTAAAGTCTTCCATCTTTCCATATATACATGCATGTGTGAGTGGACCTTTGGGATTTATTTAGAATTGTTTGGCCCATGGCCCAAAATATCTAACAAATCATTGTGTAGATTCGAGACACATCTGTCTTGTTAGAAAAGCTCTATACTTCAGCCTTGACAACGGCATAAACATGCTTAAGTATGACTTGATCCGACACGAGTTATCTGTGGCCTCGTCGCCAAATGTGAGGAGGGCCGTTGCCATGGAGCTAGATGATGAAGGACTAGGATTTGTCGCTATATTGGATAGATGCATCTATAGGTGGTCATGGCAAGCCGATGCTAACAATGGTATTGGTAAGTGGGTAGAACACATGGTCATGCAACTTGACACACTACTCACAGAAGATAAACCACACTATTATTATCGAGTGGTTGGCTTCGTGGAAGGCACAAATATTATATTCATCTGCGCATATGCGGGACTCTTCACACTTGATCTCAAGTCCAAGAAGGTGAAGAAAATTGGTAAAAGAGAGGATTACTACCGGGTCATACCATACATGAGCTTCTACACTCGAGGTACTAAGGCTTTGTGCTTTTTTAAAACAAAAAACATGTGTGCATATATTAAGTATGTGCGAAATTGAGCTATAATAACATAGTTTTATCATTCCAGATCTTGCTAAGAGTGGACAGTCTTTGTGATGAAGATGCAATGATTTATCCATTAGTTTGAATCATGTTGTTGTTGGCTTCTCGAGGATTTGAGGACAAAATAAATTGGTATTCCTTAGTTGAAGAATGTTCATTAAGTTGGATATCATGATCATTTAATCTTCGATGTCCGTAGTTGGGTAGTTTAAGTAAGGGTCCTTTTACGGTTCATGGAAGTGCCACAATTTGTACATAGATATCAATCATCATTTAGTTTATCTCTTCTTGCAATACTTTCATGATTGTGGCCCTAAATTTTTTGTTAACAGCTTTATTTGACTTGTCATGGACCATGACGGTGCATTGGTTGAACTGATGAATATGACTTTATTATAAAAAAGATTCATTTCAGGAATAGTTGAAGCACGTGGCTCACCAATGGAAATCTGTGTTGGAATTGTTATCAGTTCTATGCATTTTATCTTCTCAGAACATGGTGTATTATCATTTTTAGCGAAGACTAACATATCTCTTAGTTTTCTGCTAGGTTTCCATTAGGGTTGTTTGTACCTAGTCATCTATTTTCTGTTGAGGAGTTAACATATATATATATGATATGGTGCATATGGTCAATTATAGTTTTCTTGTCGGATTCATCCTTATCATATTGTTGAAAAGTTGTATTTTAGTTTAGCATGTCAGGCATATTTTAGTTACTGTTTAGGTTATGCTCAACTCAGCATGTCACATTTTTTCCCCTAAAAAGGAGTCACATTTTTTGGACAAACACTTTGATATACAAAATGTGGACCACAACTTGATTTCACAAGAAAATGTTTACCCTGTATTAAAAGAATTGAAGGGCATAATCTAACAGGTGGAACTCATATATTTTATAATTTTGATGAAAAGTCCGAAAAACAATGTCAAGGTTATGCTATCATAGAAGTAAAAGGCACATCTGTGCTTATTTTTTCTGTTTTGTTATAGTATGGATCAGTCATCAGTCCCTCGGAAGCACGGTTTGGATCATGTTTACCATTTATAAAAAAAGTTGAAGAGCATATATATATAGTCTGACATATGTGGAACTCAGAATTTTCAATTTTGATGAAAATATGGAAAAATGATGTCAAGGTTATGGTTATGCTGCATAGAAGTAAAATGCACATCTGGACTCAATAGGTACTTTTCTATTCTATCATATGGATCAGTCAACAGTCTATCGAATCCTTACTTGGCAATGCAACTTGTATGCAGTGTGCCATGCAATGGCAATGCAAGATAGCTACACGGCTTGGCTGTCAAGCACTCAGAACTTTCAGCACCAATGACGAAGAACAAGAAGAGAAGGAAAGACAAGGCGGGGACGATGAACTAGCGGACGATAAAGAAGAAGACGAGGACAGCTATATAGATAAGGGTAATGGAGATGAACATGTCACTCCTAATTGACGCTCCTCCTAACACCAAGTCCTAGTAAGCAGGAGCATAAGTTATATACATCGTAACCATGCAATTTTAGGGCCTGGCAACCAAAATTGTTTCATTTTCAGAATAGAAACTGCAAAATCGCTGCCAATTTATTTGATGCGTAGATGCGTAGTGATTCTCCAAGAGAATTGTTTCTCTATCTGTATATGCAAGTGTGAACCCGTGAAGAGGTGGTTTCACGATTTAGTTTTTTTTTTGCCTCCTCTCCATTCTCTAATTTTCTCAAAAAATAAAATGTTTTAAATAAACTTTAATTATATGCCTTTTATATAAAAAACTTGAGTTCTTAACCATGTATTTTCAACTAGTTCCAGATTACAATCAATAATAACTCTAATAAAATTCAGGAAAAAAAGAAAAAGCATTCAATTTTGAATCACCCGAAAAACCAACCGCTGAACAGGGCCCAAGGGAACAAAATGGCCCACGTTGTTCAATCCGGTCCTGGTTGAACCGAACCGAGTAGCAGTGGCAAGTAAAGAATTTTTTTTATTTTTAATTTTTTTTTTAAATTTTTTATAATTTTAATTTTTTGTTTCGAAATATGACAGAACTAGTCGCCCACAGTGGGTGTTTTTTAAAAAACGCCCACTGTGTGGGCGTTATATGTGACGTGGCACAGGGCCGGCCGCCGCCGGTGTCGGCTTTTGCGGGTGGCCCATGGCGCCCATAAAACGCCCACTGCGTGGGCGGTGGCGAGGGGGCCGCCTGCAAAAGTGCGCGCTGTTTTGCGGGCGGGCCTCGGAGTGGGCGTTTTTTGGCTGCCGCCTATATATACCCAGCCTCCCTCTTCAATGGAAACATGGAAACAATGAAAATCTGAAGAGGGGGGCTGGGTATATATAGGTGGAATCCAAAAAATGCCCACTGTGTGGGCGTTTTTTGGCTGCTTCGAGGCCCGCCCGTAAAACAGCGCGCACTTTTGCAGGCGGCCCCCTCGCCACCAAAAAACGTCCACGCAGGGCGCCAGTGGGCCGCCCGCAAAAGCCGGCACCGGCGACGGCCGGCCCTGTGCCACGTCACATATAACGCCCACACAGTGAACGTTTTTTAAAAAACGCCCAGTGTGGGCGACTAGTTCTGTCATATTTCGAAACAAAAAATTAAAATTGTAAATTTTTTAAAAAAAATTAAAAATAAAAAAAGACCGCAAGTAAACACGTGGGTGGCTTCTTTTCCCCGGCGCTGAGGCGGCTCGGGGCGAATTCCCTGGCGTCTAGGGTTTCGTCGCCGTCGTCTCGTCGGCGTTCCTTCCTCGTCCAAGTCTCGGCGCCGCAGGATCGCTTCGTCCTAGGGTTCCGGCAGGGCGGCTCGAGGATCTCTTGGGGGCTCCATCCGAGCTCGGCATCGGCGGCTCCCATCGCCGCCTCCATCCGCATCCACTCGCCGCGGACGGGGACGCCGCCTCCGGCCTCTGTCCGCCGTCGGGACAACCCCAGTCGAGTTCGCCGTGGCGAGCTCCTTCGCCCTTGCCGGCTGCACCTCGTCCGGCCGCGGCACGCGTCGCACGGCTCTGCGGCTGAGGCGATTCGGCGCCCCTGCGCCATCGCTGTTGCACTCGTCCTCGTCCTCGACGTATCTGCCACCCGAGAGGTCGGGAGACGTCTTCGTCACCACCCGTTCCGCCACCAGCTGCTAACCGTCCTGCATCGGCGAGCGCCGCACGGCTGCACATCCATCGTCTCTGTCGCCTCACCCTCGTCCACAGGTAACCAAAACTTCCAACAGGGCATCGCGATTCCTCTTCTCCGTCTTGCGCCGCAGGGCGATTTTGAGAGCTGTCGCCAGGCGATTAGGGTTTTGTTAGTGTGGGGCCCACCAGAGCTCATCCCGGTAGTGCTAGCGAAGTTGATGTTGCTCCCCACCACGACCAGCGACGGCGCCGCTCTGGCGTCCATGAAGGAGACCATCCGGGCAATGCGTGAGCGTGCCAAGGCAGCCGGCCTGAAGCTGACTGAGAAAGGGAGGAAGAAAATCAAGATCGGCTTGTCATGGACTCCGGCAACAAGGCCGACACTGTGGCGATTCCAGTCGTCGAAATCCTATTGGCTATGGTGGTTTATGTACATCACAAGATCATTATCCTCTGCTCATCTCCCCTCGGTCTCATTCCTATTCGGGCTGAATCAGGGGCTGCCTTTGTGCAGCTTCCCAGCCTTGGCAGGAGGGGATTCTAGGTTTGGTGGATGGATATTAGGCTGCAAAGCCATGGCGAATCAATCAATCAAGAAAAGGCAGTGATAGAGGCGGGCTCCTTTGAGGAGTGCCGCCATCATCAATGAGTTGTTTAAGCTGGAACTGTCGTGGACTTGGCAACGCCACGACAGTGAAAGAGCTTCGCGAATTGACGAGGCAGGTTGCCCCTTCTGTACTCTACGTCCAAGAGACTCAAGTACACAAGGCGAAGGTAGAGAAACTGAAGACCACTTTAGGTTTCGAGTGTGTTTTTACTGTTAGCAGTTCAGGCCGCGGTGGCGGCCTAGGAATCTTTTGGTAGAATAATATCAAGTTAGATATTTTACCCTACTCACAATATCATATTGATGCCATTGTTCAAGAAGGCCATGAAGAACCATGGAGACTAACTTGTGTGTATGGGGAGGCAAGAACCAATGAGAGGTATAAGACGTGGAATATTCTTAAATTTATTAAATCTTCGTCGCATCCTCCCTGGGTGTGTATAGGTGACTTCAATGAAGTTCTTGATGCATCCGAACATGTCGGTGTGCAAGAGCGAAGCAATGCCCAAATAGAGGTTTTCAGAGAAGCCATTGATGTGTGTGGTTTGGTGGACCTTGGTTTCGAAGGAAGAAAATGGACTTTTGAAAAGAAGGTTACCGGCGGATCTTTATGTCAGGTTCGACTGGATAGAGCGTTGGCCAGGCTGATTGGACCGCGCACTATCCTCTTGCCAGGGTCCGGCACCTCTCTACAGCTGCTTCGGATCATGGCCCTATTACTCTTACTTGGAGATCGGATGAACCCAGGGGCATGAAAAAGAAGAGCTTCAAGTATGAGGTCATGTGGGGAACCCATGAGGATTTCTCACCTTCGTTGATGGAGGCCTGGGGAGGGTCAGAGCCATCAACCATGGTTGATCTACATCGCAAGTTAAAGGACATTAGCGTCCATCTGCAGCGCTGGGAGCGTTTGTCATTTGGGAATGTGCGAATAGAGCTGCGCAAACTAGCAGAGGAGCTGGAGCAGCTCCAGTCAGACCCACGGCGTGTTGGACCATCTCATGCTGAGTTGAAGATCAAGGAGCGTATTCTGGAGTTAAATCACAAGGAGGAGATCTTATGGTGGCGGAGGTCCAGAATAATGTGGCTTGCGGAGGGTGACAAAAACACTTGTTTCTTCCATCTACGCGCTAGCCGTCGACGAAGGAGAAACAAAATTACCAAGCTGAAGAAAGCTGATGGGGAGTTTACTGAGAACGAGCAAGAAATGAGGGAGCTAGCAACAAGTTTTTATGCAAATTTGTTTTGTTCCGAAGGCGTGCATGATATGGAGGTTGTTTTGAGTGCAGTCCCGATGAAAGTCTCCTCAGGGATGAATGATAAACTTTTACGGCCTTTTTCGGGAACGGAGGTGAAGGAAGCACTTTTCCAGATGTTTCCCACGAAGGCCCCAGGGTCTGACGGTTTCCCTGCCCACTTTTTCCAATGCCACTGGGAATTGTCTGGTACGCAAGTGACCTCGGCAGTACTGCGGGTGCTACAAGGGGATGATGATTTTAGGCTAATAAACGACATGAATTTAGTGTTGATACCAAAGGTGAAGAATCCGGAGGACCTCAATCAGTTCCGTCCAATCAGCTTGTGCAATGTAATTTACAAAATAGCTTCAAAGGCAGTGGCGAACAGATTGAAGATGATCCTTCCTAAGATTATTTTAGAAGAACAATCAGCTTTTGTCCCTGGCAGGCTGATTACTGATAATATTATCATGGCATATGAGTGTTTGCACTTTATGAAAAAGAAGCGTGCTAGGGATCAAAGATGTTGTGCACTCAAGTTGGACATGAGGAAGGCTTATGACCAGGTTGAATGGCCGTACTTGAGAGCTATTATGCTTCGGCTGGGATTTCATCAAGCTTGGGTGGAGATGATTACGAGGCTGGTTACATCAGTTTCGTACTCAATTCAGTTTAATGGTGACTATCTAGAATCTTTTACGCCAACACGGGGAATTAGGCAAGGCGACCTAATTTCATCTTATCTGTTCTTGTTAGCAGCAGAGGGCCTTTTGTGCCTCTTGAAATCAAGAAATGAATCGTCAGTGCTCAATGGCATTAGGGTGGCACCGTCAGCTCCGATGGTTAGCCATCTACTCTTTGCAGATGATAGCCTGCTGTTTTTCAAAGCGGATAGGGAGAGTGCTCGGGAGGCGAAGGATGTTTTGAACACTTATTGTCAGGCTTTAGGACAACAAATAAATATAGATAAATTTTTGATCCACTTTGCAAAGGGTTGCAGCCAAAGCTTGCGATGGGAGATCAAGAATGTTCTTGAGGTTCAGAATGAAACGCTGAAGGAGAAATATTTAGGTATGCCATGAGACGTGGGATCATTGTTAAACGGAGCCTTTAAATATTTAAAGGATCGTGTTTGGGACGTAGTACAAGGATGGATGGATCAATGCCTTTCTGTTGGCGGGAACGAAGTTCTCATCAAATCAGTAGCTCAAGCTATTCCGACATTTTCTATGTCTTGTATCAAATTTCCCCGCGGTTTGTGCCAGCATATAGATGGCCTATTACGGAAGTTTTGGTGGGGCAGCAAGGATGGGAGATGGAAGACATGCTGGGTGGCGTGGGATGACATGACTCAACCAAAGTGCCTCGGTGGGCTTGGTTTTCGAGACATGGAGTTATTCAACCTTGCACTATTAGCAAAACAAGCATGGAGGATCTTGCAGGATGGAAGCTCGCTAAGTGCTAAGGTGTTAAAGTCAGTTTACTTTCCTGATTCAGATATTCTAGCGGCTGAGACTGGACCATCACCCTCGTGCATTTGGTGTTCTATTCTTGATGGTCGGGACGTGTTGAAGGAAGGCCTGATACGGCGCATTGGGACAGGAGAAACAACTAGTATCTAGATGATGGACTGGCTGCCTTCGTCAGGTTTGAGGAGGTCGGTGCCGAGCGGCCGGCCTAACCCACCGCAATTGGTCAGTGAGCTCATAGACTCAGCAACAGCTTGTTGGGATCGTGCGAAACTAATGGAATATTTTACACCACTGGATGTGAATTTGATATCGAGTATCCCACTCGCTACAAGGCGTCAACAAGATTTCTAGGCTTGGCACTTTGATAAACATGGTGCCTTCTCAGTCCGTTCAGCTTATAGAATGCTGGCACATCAGGCTGGGGCCTCAGACAGACAAGCAGTTCAAAAAGAGTGGACTACGTTGTGGGGAGTTAAAGTCCCCTCAAAAGTGCGGGTGTTCTTGTGGAGGCTTGCTAGATGCTCTCTTCCATCAAAGAACCTTCTTCTTCACAGGAATATGTCCAAAAGTAGTGCATGCCCAATTTGTGGTGAAGAGGATTCGTGGCGACACTCACTTCTGGAGTGCAATATGGCTCGATGTGTTTGGGCGCTAGAGAAGGAAGAAATAACTAAACATATTAACCAGCTTCAGGATCTTGATGCAAAGGGCTGGTTGGCTGCAGTTATACAATCGTTGAATCAAGAGGATCTAATCCGGGTCACTGTTACTCTTTGGGTGATTTGGTATGCAAGGAAAGCAATCTATGAAGATATCTACCAAAGCCTGCTCTCAACACATAGGTTTGTTACTAGTTTTGTGGCGGATCTTCAATCGGTGAAACCGCAAGCTAAGGAGTGACCTCTAGTTCAAATAAGTTCCACCAAGTGGATTCCTCCCCCATCGGGGCTGATGAAGATTAACGTTGATGCTGCCTTGGCCAAGAACTCAGGACGTGTCACTGCTGCAGCTATTGTATGAGCGTTTCCTGGGGGCTTCCGCTGTTGTGATGGAAGGCAGCCTGGAACCATAAACGATGGAGGCGATAGCGTGTAAGGAGGGCCCGGCTCTTGCTAGCGATTTGCTCCTAAAAGACTTTAGATTGGCATGTGACAATGCCAGAGTTGTCGCAAGTATTCATGAAGGAAGTATGGGATCTTACAGGCATGTTATCCAGGAAATTAGAGCTAGATCAAGGGAATTCAGATTAGTCGAGTTTGTCCATGAAGGGAGATAATCAAATGTGGATGCTCATAATCTAGCTAGAAGTTGTATCTATGCAGATTTAGGGAGACATGTTTGGTTTGTATCTCCGCCTGATGGCGTTGGTAAGCCCTATGAAGGTCAATAAACGGTTTTATTCCCCTCAAAAAAAAGAGTAGCAGTGGCAAGTGCGGCCGCAAGCTCCTCTCTGCTGGGCCTGGTTTTCCCCAATCCAAGAACCCCACCCAAACCCTCGCATCCGCCGCCACCGGTCGACCTCACCATGGCGCCGCCGCCGCCGACGCTGACAGACCTGATTGAAGACGTCATCGCCGAGATCTTCCTCCGCCTCTTGCCAGAGGAGCCAGAGCACCTCTTACGCGCCGCACTCGTCTGCAAGCCTTGGCTCTGCATCCTCTGCGATCCGGGCTTCCTCCGCCGCTACTGCGCCTTCCACGGAGCCCCGTCCCTCCTCGGCCTCATCCACATCCACAACTTCCGGATCTGCTCCGGAGAGCCTTTCCCCTGCCTCGTCACCACCACATCAGCGCCCATCTCCCCGCAGCCCGTGGGCACCTACCGCCGCATGCGTCTTCTCGACTGCCGCCACAGACGTGTGCTCGTTTTCATCCACACTCGAAAAGGCCTGGCTCAGGATGTGGGGGATGGATACCCCAGCTATCGCTCGTCTGGAACCCCTTCACGGGCGACAGTCACGCCCTACCTCAGCCAGACATTCGACGGACATACTTCATCGCCGCGGTGTTCTGCGCCACCCAATGCTGCAACCACCTCGACTGCCACGGCGGCCCCTTCGGTGTGGCTTTCGTCACCACCCAAAAGACTTCCATATTCACAAGCACGTACTCGTCAGAGACAGGTACATGGAGCACATCCACGTCTATTTGTGTCGGTAGTGCTGTCTCCTTCTACTCCATGCGTGGCACCCTTTTAGGAGATGATGAAGTACACTTCGCACTTGGAATTTTACATTCTGGCCCACTTACAACTGTAAAGTATGATTGGCCCAAGAATTCCTTTCTCTGATGAAGTCACCACCACAGCCACATTACAAACTTCATGGTGTTTATCATTTTGCCTTAATGGCGATGGAGGACAGTTCATTGGGACTCGCTATTATTGTGGATTCCAACCTTTATATCTACTCAAGGAAGGTGAATACAGATGGAGATGCACTATGGGTGCGAAGTAGGGTCATCGGCTTGGAGAAAGTCATGCCCATGGCCAAACACCGTAACGAGCTTGGATCACGTGCCGTTGGTTTTGCAGAGGGTGTGGGTGCCATATTCGTGACCACGGGTGTTGGATTATTCATAATTGAGCTCAAGTCCGGGCATGTGAAGAAGGTTGATGAACCTCCACTGGGTTTGAGGATTACTGTTTCGTCTTACCCTACATGAGCTTCTACAACCCTGGTATGTTACTTGATTCTGCTGTCCCATCTTTTACAACTTCTATGTGTTAACTTAGTCAGTTCTGTTGGTTCTCATTTGTGGGCAACTAATCATAATATACTCACTATTTCTTAATTTGTAGGCCTTGTCAAATGCAATTATGTATGCTAGATAAAATGTCACACTCCACTTTTAAGGATAAAAATGGAATGTATAAATAGTCTTATATGCGCCCTAGGAACAAGTCGCACATATAAGATGACAAATTATAAAGTATCATCACCCTGTTTAGTACATAACGATCAAATATTTATCATAGAGTCTTGCACATAAATATATAAATAAGATAACTGTCTTGCGGAAGCTGCAATACAGGGACACGCCAACTGGTGAACACCAAGCCTAGTACTCATCGAGATAGCTCTCATTCTAACCTTCATCTGTTACCTATCCGGGATTTTCCAAAATTAAAAGTAAAGCAAGCGTAAGTACACAACCATACTCAACAAGCATAACATGGGTTAATGAGGCTCAATTAAGCAGACACTGTTTGACTACATTTAGCTTTTATAAGATAATCAAATTTGAGCCCTTAAATAGCATCAAGGTAGCAAATGTTTCCCACAACCATCATGACCACAGTAACATAAATGAATAATGAATATAACAGCAAGTAAATGAACATGTTAACACGACAAAAGAGATCATCATTGAAGTAAAGATTACAAGACCGTCCTAACCGTAGGGCACAGACGATATATCGGTTTAACTCTGCGCAGAGGTGTACACTTTCACTACGAGTCATGTTTTATAGTCGAGTGGGTTTATAACTCCCAAGCCACCATAAAACATATAAAGCCACCTAAGGGTTCGTCTAACGAGTTAGGGCCACTAAGGTTTCTGCGCCTACGAATGTAGTATCCCCCCTTCTAGATGGACCGCAGCCTATACACATATAAACAGGGGTCCAACTACACCCAACCTGGACACACCCCTCTTGCGCCAAAATGGGAACCGCTAACAAGCTAGAAAAGGTCCCCTAGACCACTAAAGCCAAAGCCATATAGCCCTCGTAGTTGTACGTTAAATCCCGGAGGTTCTGTTACAAATTAGCTTTCATGTTGTTAAATGTCATTATTACTGTTCATGGCATAAATACTCATCAAGTCACAAGATCATGATATTTGTTAAGCACTAGCATCATGGCTACCCAATGCAACCCAAAGGTGTCAGGAATCAAGATAACAACATATAATTATAATCTCTAATGTCATCAAGTGGACACATGCAAATGTAATATTATTTAGAGTGTATAGGTAACAAGGAGGATCCATGCTATACTTGCCTTGATTCACAAAGTCTTGCTGGTCCTGCTGATCCTTAAAGTAGCCTTGCTCAACAAAACCCTTACCGTCTGAACTCGACATTAACAACCAACACCAAGCAATCCAATCGAGCATACATACACGAAGCAAACAAAGAGTTATTAGAGGAGTAGTACACCAATCTCATCAAAACAGAATAAAAAGTTTATAAAACTATTCTACACGCTGCTACGATCACACAGACGTCTAGTTCACCGAAAACGGAGTTATAACGGTGAAGATATGAATTTTTAAAGATTTCCTATAGACAAATAAATGCATTAAATTTGAATTCAAAATATAAATTCTACAAACTATACCAACAGTGGCACCACTGCGTAGCTTACGAAATTATGAATCTAACGAAATTTGAACATATCCAAACGGAGTTAAAATGAGAATTTTATAAGCATTTGAACCAAATGGCAAAACTGTAAATAACTAGAAGTATTATCGAAATAAAATAAATCCAGAATTCCTGATAATTCAACTCGGCCAGGGACCAATCTGTAATTAGTAGAAACTTTAGGGTCTCTTAATCAAAATGACCCGCGAAGCGGTATCCGTCGATTATGGCCACCCGATCCAAGATGGACGGCCAGGATTAGAACCGGCGGGCAGGCGACGGCGCCTGGCCGGAATGGAGGCCGACTGCTGCGGCGGCCATGAACGGCGGCGAGGAGCTCACCGGCGGAAGTGAACCGGCCGATTCCGGCCACCAAATCGAGCGGATCCGGTCACATTCGAATGAGGCGAACGAGCCGCGCTCACCTGTGGAGAAAATGAAGGCGGGGAACAACCGTGGAAGGAGGGCGACGGCGAGAGGCGGACGACGGCACCCTGCGACCGGCGGCGGCACGTGTTAAGCCAAATTGAACCAAAAGAACGGCACACAAATACTCAGGAGGTCAAGGCGAAGCTCTAGGATCAACTTACGCCAATAAATAACCTAGGCCGCGATGAATTTCGAGCTCCGGTGGAACCTCAACGGCGGCTAGGGTTTGGCTCGCTATTGCGCGCGAACGTAAGGGCAGCGCTGGCTTCTAGGTTAGGAAAGTTGTTGCGAACGCCCGCGCAATGATTATATAGGCCGAGGGCAAAGGGGCGAGCGACCGCACGTGGACCAATTCGACCCGGTTTGGTCTCTGCTTCCGGCTCGGTGCTGGGTCAGAGGAGGAAGAAGGGTGGCGCAGGCCCACGCGTTAGCCAAAGGAAGAAGAGGGACAACAGCTGCTGGCACTATGGGCTTCGGCCATTTCAGCCCAAAAGGGAAGGAGGGCATGGCGAGCTGGCCTCCGGGCCAAGGTAGCGGGCCACACGACCAGGAAAGAAAAGAGGGAAAGAAATTCCCTTTTTCATTTTATTTTTTTTAAATTTCCAAATACATTTTGAAATAGAATATTTACTCCTTTTTAAAACCAGTCCACTCCAAACAACACAACAGAAATAATGCACCAGCATGATTGCATATACATGTATCTAGCCAAGATAAACTTTTATTTCACTAAAACATTTATTTTGCCTAAATTAAATGCTCCCAAAATAGCATAAATAACTCATTTTTGGCTATTTTAAAAACATGCAAAAATTTAGGGTGTTACACTAGATATATGACAATGGAAACAGAACATAATTTTTGTTATGGGATTTGGTGTGTTAAGCACTATCACGATGCATTGGTATGCATACAGCCTTGTTGATGTGGTAATATCATTTATCATGTGACTTTCCTTCAGACTTCCTTAAAAGAATATTTTTATTCGGACTTCCTCACAAAACTAAAATTTCTGTTGCTTTTTGACATAGCTGAAGCTCACATATCGATTAGCTCATTCTTGTAACCTTTGGACTTCAATGTTAGTTCTAGCATGCAACTCACCAAAAACGAATGTAGTATTGGAGCTGGTTATGAGTTCCGTGTGTAGTAACTTATCAGATCATGGCACATTTTTCTTTACCGATAGCAAAGACTAGTCTGCTGGAGTTGGTTGGTTTGGTTTCTTAGAGTTTCTACTACCAGGTCGACGTCATTTGTTTTCTTTGATTCTACATATAAATGGTGCAGGTTATGATCAATTGTTTTTGTTTGGCTAGATTCATCCTGATCATGTTGTGTAAAAGCTGTATTTCGGTATAGCATGTCAGGCATATCAGTTACTGTTTGGTTAAGGCTCAAGCTACTTGAAGCTAGAATTATCTGTAGTCCATCTGCCTTCCCATTTCCTTTTCATGAAATTTTATTAGGAGGTTCGCATCCACTGTTGGTCTCGTCTTCAGGAGGGCTGTCAAGTAGCAATATCAATGTATTAGATTTGTATTTGGGTCGTAATTTGATTTGACCAGAAAACGTTTATCATTTGTAATTAGATTGAAGAACATCATCTACAGATGCAATTCAGATGTTCAACACAAACATGGAAAAATGATGTCAAGTTTATGTTGTCATAAAATAAGCAATAAGAGATACAAGATCCGAGTTATAATTTGAATTCATTAGAAAATATTGATCATTTAAAAGTTGGAGAACATCATCTAACAGCTGGAAAATGGTGTTAAGGTTAACTTTTCATTAAAAAAGGGAACTTGTGGGCACTGATCGTTCGTGAGGTGTGGACTCAAGTCTGGTTACTCTTCTACTGCTATTGATTGGTCAAATATTTCCTTGAGTGTGCAGGAGAACTGCGCACAGTATTAGAAAAGGAATAAAAAAACAAAGGGTAGAGGATGGAAAGGGAAAGGAAATAAAAAACGGAAAAATGCTACTCCTGGCCTCTCATGATAGGCCACACAGAGGGGTAAACAAGGCTACTGCCACACAGAGGGTGACTTAGGATGTGGCTTCTAGGTTTTTGCTAAATATTGATCCAACCTCGTGCTTATCTGTTGCCCTGCATTCTCTTTACTGTGTCTATATGTTTGCTTAGTTTGTTGGTTCTGCTTTGTGAACAAAGTCACGCTGTAATTAATAGCTGTTATCTTCACATATAGAGATTGCTACAGACCTATTGTGCATACTCGTGCAAACTGAATACATGAATCTGAAATTGAATTTGATTTAAATTCTGAGGTTTGACCTGTCATGGACTGCGTTTGGTAAAAATACTAAACATGCACGCAAACTTGTTGACTTTGTATTATGTTGATTTTTTATCAGATTTTCTTTTGTTATTGTTTTCTTGTATATCTTTATTGAAAGACTTGTTTACTCGCATATTTTTTTTTTCAAATACCTATTTTCTGGTGTATCTCAAGCTGACATCTGGAGCTATGTTTTTTGTAAACTTTTGACAGTAGTATCTGTATACCACTGTAAGTGCTGAGCTGGAATGTTGATTTTGATTTTTATGCATGGTATTGTTTCAGGTCGTGGTACCTTCTCATCACTGGCAAGGCTCACCGATGTCTGACGTGCGACTCAAGAGCAAGACACTTCGAAATGTGTGAATCCATGATGCATCACAAGTCTGCTGCAGAGCGTACTATCAAATCCTCAGTTAAAGCACGAATGGTGCAAATACATGATAAACTAGGGTTGCGAATTTTCCATTCTGTCTTTGGTGGACCCAAAATTCATCTGAATGGACTAATCCTCAGAGCAAGAATTGTGGAGGAAAATGAACCGAGAAACTCAGAACAACTCATGAGGTACTCGTTTGCATCCAGGATCAATTGTAAACGTTCTTGTTGAATTCGTCCTGGTCATGTGCCAAGAAGATAGTATTTCAGTCAAATGTTCCAGGCATATTTCATTTCTCAGTTTTTACTTGGTTACTGCTGCAGCTGCATGGAACTGGATTATGTGGAGTCTCTGTCGTTGTCCAGTTGTGTTCTTTACTGAGAATTAACATTGATATATTGTACTCAAACTTAAACATAGTTCTCATGTCTGCGTTGATGAACTAAAATCTAGTGTTTCATTCTCACTGAAACTTTCTCAAGACTGACATAAAGGACTGGATGAAACTACAAAGCATCAGCAGTGCGCCTCTAGCAAGATGATAAAATTTGTTGAATTGCTCAACAGGAAGAAGCATCAGCAGCGCCGCAAAGTGATGGATCTTAGAGGATCACTGAGTCTCCACAGGTGATGGCAGTGCGCCTCTAGCACAAGCTGAAAATAAAACAATAAAGCTTACAATCATGTCGAGACATCAAACACATCTGTGAGCTAAAGTAGCTGAGACTAAAAGTTTACAGAATTGTTTTTTTTGGTGGGATGTTCAGATTGGCCACACAATGGCAAAAACAGGACAATATATCAACAACTTCCTGGTTGTTTATATTATGTCTCAACTCCCAAGTCTCAATTACATATAGTTTTCAATGTTTTTTCCCCTACAACCTCTAAATCAAAATGCAATGTCACATTTAGTATTTCTATCTTCTGTCATAAAAGAACTGTGAATACAGTGACTATTCCTGAAGTATAAAGCTTATTTTATGGATCAGCAAAGAAAACTAAAATGAGCTAGAAGACCAACATACAAACTCTGAAGGTTTACATTGTGTTTAGAGTGCATTTTTTAGAATCCACTACATACAAGGGTTAAACAGGACAACCGACCAATAATGTTCCTAGCTGGGCATTCATTTGTCCCTCCCAAGTCTCAATCACATATAGTTTTCAATGTTTTTCCTACGATCTCTAAATCAAAATGTAATGTCACATTTAGTATTTCCATCTTCTGTCATATAAGAACTGTGACTATAGTGACTACTCGTGAAGTATAATTGTATAAAGCTTATGTTATGGATCAGGAAACAAAACTTACATGAGCTAGAAGACCAACACACAAACTCTGAAGGTTTACATTGTGTTTAGAGTGCATTTTTTAGAATCCACTACACACAAGGGTTAAACAGGACAACCGACCAACAATGTTCTAGCTGGGCAGTCGTTTGTCCCCAGTCTGAACCATATATAACTGTCCAATGTTTTTCATGTTTCTGTAAATCTAAATTAAGCACTACTTATTGAAAAAAATTGTGTTATCTTCATGACCTTTAAAGTATTACTAGACAGCTGACTAAATAATCATACATCACGATTAATAAACAAACAAACATGGGGAAGTACAAGAAGCTTTACCTGCTGGAGTTTAGAAGCATACATAGGGAAAGATAAGGCCACAATACATCATCTTATGCACCTTCCTCACCCCCATAGAGTTTAGGTTGATGCTAAAAACACTACCATGATAAGTCCTCACAAAAATAACATTGGCACTCCCAGCAAATCCACGGAAACGGTTGCGCTTGAGATTGGTATCTGCAGGGAGCAGCTTCTTGAGATCAATAACCCTGTGCTGCACCCAGCTAGCGCCTCTGCCCACCTCAGTCTCCCTCAACCACAGGCAGAGGCTGTCACGATACAGGCTAGCCAATCCCAACTCGCCGTCCTCTGTTGGTATGAAAATGACATTCTCAAAATGATTTTCCTTGGGCAGCTTGATCACTGACAAATCCTGCCCACCGAGGATGTCGTAACAGAGCAGGATGCTGAAGTTGCAGACATAGTATAGCGCGCCCCCCACGAGCACGGCCGGCTGGTTTTCCAAACTGTATCGCAAGTACTGGTATGCGTAGTAATGGTATTGGTTGTCCTCCATGTATAGCTGGGACTCCAAGCTCCAAGTGCGGGCGAAGAAACAGTCCCAGTCGCCGTAGGAGGAGTGCACGCCGGCGCAGGCCAGTAGGAACGGCCCCCCACTGCAGGCGCTGTGATCGCAGCCGGCGCCCGCGGCGCAAAGCACGGCGTAGTTGTAGCGGCCAGGCACCGCATCGAGGACCCGGCGCTCGCGGCCGGTGACGGGGTCCCAGACGACGAACTCCTTGGAGCCGCACTCGTAGAGGAGGGCGCGGCCGTGGTGGCAGTCGAATACAGCGTCGCAGGTGCGGGGAACGGCGGCGGCAGCGGCGTATGGGCGGAACGCCGTGGTGGTGACGAAGCGGTCGATGCTGCGGCTGCGTACGAAGCCGAGGACGCGGGGCGTCCCGTGGACGTCGCGGTAGCGGCGGAGGAAGGCGGTGTCAGAGAGGGTCCGGAGCCAGAGCTTGCAGACGGCGGAGGCTCGGACGATGCCCGCGGGGTCGTCCGGCGGTAGGCGGAGGAGGATCTCGGCGACGGTGTCGGGATTCAGCTCCCGCGGCGGCGGCGCCATGGAGCGATGCGAGGGATTGGCCGATTTGGGGGAAATCTGAATTGGAAAGAGCCCAAACCCAATCATGGGCCTTTTGCTTGGGCTGGCAAATAGTTTCTTCTAAAAAAACTTTAAAATAGTTCTTCTCAAAACAAGTTAAAAATAGTTTGGTAAATCCTTGACAAGGTTTTTAATAACCTAAAAATCCAACACGTTACTTGTCAGAGGGTCGACAACATGAGTGAATCAAGATTCACACAAACATTAAAATCCAACACATCACTTGTTAAAAATCACTTGGACGACCATCGATTACAATAGTCGCTTGACAAACATAACTAAAAGAATGTAAGTACATCACCTAGTAAAATTGGCTTGTGTAAACACCAAGTATGTAACTGGTGTCATTAGCTCAGATAATTTCTAAAAACCTTCTTCTATCCCCAAATAAAGAGAAAATCGAAACCTTTCTTGAGATTGTTTTGTAAATTTGGAGAGGGAGGAAACAAGTTGGGCCAACACAAGGAATACTGATGTAGTATTTTCTTTATGTCTCAATGAGATATTGTTGGGGCTATGCAAATGTGAGCCTAACGCTATTACAATATATACTATGTTTATTTTTCTCTTAAATTAGCTCAGCAACCAGCATTATGAAAAAACTGCAAAAAAAATAATAATAAAAGAAAACAAAAAGTTACATGAGCTTTAGCATCCCCCTATTTTCCTCGATACAAGTGAATGAATATAGAAGAGATTATAGTCGATTTGATTTTCTCAAAACAATGATTCCAGGCTAGGAAAGAGATTATTTTCGTTGATCCTGGCAAGGGAAGGAGGTTAGCTGTATGCTGGGGTAGAGACAATAGTCAAACTCACAGGCAGGTTTCATCTCAAATTTCAATTCAAATGTTCTTCGGTTTCTCTATCATCAGCCTGAGAAGGCCACTTGTAACTGAGGTTAGCTGTGTGCAATGTACAGAAAACTGAAACAACATTTTCAGAACCAAAAAACACAGTTACAAGTGGCCTTCTCAGTTCTCAATAGTACCCAACAGAAGATCAACAAACCCCTGGTGAAAATACAATGCAATTCCAAAACCAGTACCTTGTGAATAACTACAGGAACCAGTTTGCCATCGTGACCTTATCCAGATGAAGGAAAACTGAATGATTCAGTAGGAAGCAGTGCATTCAGTTCGAAGTGGTCACGCCATGCATGTAGTGGGAAGTGATTTGTGAGCCAAAATAATAAAGTTAAACATACTTCTCTTGCCTGTGCTGAACTAAAATATACCAGTGTTTTACTCTCACTAAAACTTTCTCAAGACTAACACACAAAGGACTGGAAACTAGAAAGCTGCTGTGCTGCAAGATGGTATATTTGTTGAACAGCTCAACAGAACCAAACATCAGCACCCCAAGTGATGGATCTTAGAGAATCACCGATTCTCCACAGGTGATGACAGTGCGCTTCTAGCACAAGCTGAAATAAAATAATAAAGCTTATAATCATGTTGAGAAATCAAACACATCTGTGAGCTAAAGTAGCAGCATAAGTGAGATTTTAAAGTTTACAGAATTGTGTTTTTGGTGTGATCTTCAGATTGGCCACACAAAGATTAAAAAGAGGACAATGTATCAACAACCTCCTGGGTCTATATACTTATGTCTCAACCACATAGTTTTCAAAGTTTTTACTACAATCTCAAAATCAAAATTCAACGTGACATTTAGTATTTCCATCCGTCGTGTAAAAAACTATGGATATAGTGACTTCCTAAAGTATAAGGGCCTATTTGGCTTTGGCCTGCGCCTAAGCTCGCTGAGCCACAGCAGGGGCAGCGCCAGAACTGCAGCGGACGATTTCCTCACCAAGCTTTAGGCAGGCTGTGGTATAGAAATTGAACTACGGCCCTATGGTCGCAGTGTAGCACGCCGCAAGTGCGGCAGCTAACTAAACAGCCACCACAAGTGCACAAAAACTGTGGCATGATATGGCAACTTACGGTAACAAACCAAACACGCCCTAAAGCTTATATTGTGCATCAGGCAAACCAAACATAAATGACCTAGAAGACCGACATATAAACTCTCAAGGTTTACATTGTGTTTAGAGTGTGATTTTCAGAATCCGCTACATACAAGAGTTTAAGGACAGCCGACCAACAACCTCCTAGCTGCGCATTCGAATATCCCAGTCCCAACCACATATATCGCTTAACACTTTTTTTCATGTTTCTGTAAATCTAAATCAAGTGCTACATACTTAACAAAGCAATCTGTGTTAGACTGTTACCTTCATGACCTAATAAAGTATTACTAGATACCTGACTAATAATTTGACATACACAAAAAAACAAACATGGCGAACAAAGTAAGAGGAGCTATACCAGCTGGTGTGAAGAAGCACACGTAGGGAAATATATAGATGCCATAGCAGCCCATCTCACACACCTTCCTCACCTCCATAGAGTTTAGGTCGATGCTAAAGACACAACCATGAACATCATCGGTGCTTACAAAAATGACATTGGCATCCTCGGCAAATCCACTGAAAAATGCTTGGCACTTGAGATTGCTAGCTGGGAGCTGCTTCTTGAAATCAATAACCCTGTGCTGCACCCAGCTGGCGCCTCTGCCCACCTCGGTCTCCCTCGACCACAGGCAGAGGCTATTGCGATACACGCTAACCAATCCAAACTCGCTGCCCTCTGCTGGCACGACAATGACTTTGCCGAAATGATTCGCCTCAGGCAGCTCGATCAGTGACAGACCCTGACTGCTTACAACATCGTACCGCAGCAACTTGCGAGAGCCACCAGCAAAGAAAAGTGCACCACCCACGAGCGTGGGTGACCGATCCTTCAGGTAAATGTAGTCCTCGAGGTCAAGATAGCTCCGCATGCTCCTCGCACCGGTCTCAGACGAGTAGATGCAGGCGAAGGCATTCCCAAAAAATCTCCCGTCCACGCCCACACTGGCCAGTACGAAAGGCCCCCCCACTGCAGGTGCTGTGGTCGCAGCCGGCGCCTGCGGCGCACAGCACCGCGTATTTGCTGCAGACGTTGGGCCACTCGCCGGGGATCCGGCGCTCGCGGCCGGTGACGGGGTCCCAGGCGACGAACTCCATGGAGCGGTAGTCGTAGAGGAGGACGCGGCCGTGGCGGCAGTCAAGCACGTCGCAGCCGCGGTGGGCGCCGGCGGCGGCGTGCGGGAGGAACGCCGTGGTGGAGACGAAGCGCGGCAGGCTGCAGTCGGTCTGATTGCGGAGGAAGCCGAGCACGCGGCGCGTCCCGTGGCAAGCACGGTAGCGGCGGAGGAAGGAGGGGTCGGTGAGGGTCTGGAGCCAGAGCTTGCAGACGGCGGAGGCGCGGACGAGGCCCGCGGGGTCGTCCGGCGGCAAGAGGAGGAGGATCTCGGCGACGACGTCGGGGTTCAGCTCCGGCGGCGGCGGTGACATGGTATGCGAGGGTTTGGGTGGGGAATAGGGATTTGCCGATTTGGGGGAAAGCTGAATTCGAGCGAAGGCGAGCACGATTGGACAAGGGACCCACCCAAACCTTATCATGGGCCTCGCATGGGCTGGGTTTGTTAATAGTTTTTTTTAAGGGTGTTTAGAGTCCATAAAAAGTATATCCAGAATCTTCAAATAATTTCATTTAGCTATAGAAAATAAAAAAAATCTAGAAAAAACATAGAACGTACTAACTAATGTCTAAATGATTTTTTCAAAATTTATACAACAAAAACTATAAGACACAACTAGCCTACTTTTCAAATAAATTAAAGGCATCATTCCTTGACGCTTGCACTAAATAAACAGAATGCGTATCTTAAACTCTTTTTTTTGCAACATATGTGTATGTTGAGCTGTGCATCAACTATTTGCATGATATGTATAAACAAATATTTGCAAGCTTTATAGAAGAGATTAAAAACGGAGGTCCCAGGCTAGGGAAAGAGATAGCTGCTGGCTGAGGCGGAGATAACATGAGTCAAACTGACGGGCAGGTTTCATCCCAAAGTTCAAAACCAATGTTGTTGTTCAGTTTCGCCACCAACCTTAATTTCCACGGCAGCCGAACCATAAAGGCTCCAACGAAATTTCAATCAATGGGTGTGTACAGAAAACTGAAAACCACATTTTCAGAGCCAAAAACAGTAGATCAACAAACACGGGGTGAAAATACAATGCAGTTCCCAAATCGGGACCTTGACAAAAAAAAAAAAAACAACAGCAACCAGTTTGCCATCATGGCATGGTGATCGGGGAACCTGGTCCAAATTGACTGAAAACTGAATGATTTAGTAGGAAAGCAGTGCATTCAGTTCCCAGTGGTATTACACCACGCATGGAGTGGGAAATGATTCGTCAGCCAAACTAAACACTTAAACATAGTTCTCTTGTCTGCGCAGATGAACTAAAATCTAGTGTTTCATTCTCACTGAAACTTTCTCGAGACTAAAACAAAGGACTGGATGAAACTAGAAAACATCAGCGCTGCAAGATGGCAATAGTTGTTGAACTGCTCAACATAAAGAAGCATCAGCAGCGCCACAAAGTGATGGATCTTAAAGGATCACTGAGTCTGCAGTGATGGCAGTGCACCTCTAGCACAAGCTGAAAATAAAACAATAGATCTTATAATCATGTTGAGAAATCAAACACATCTCTGAGATAAAGTAGCTGAGACATAAACTTTACAGAATTGTGCTTTTGGTGTGATGTTCAGATAGGCTACACAAGGGCAAAATCAGGACAATATATCAACAACGTCCTGGGTGTTTATACTTATGTCTCGACCACATATATTTTTAATGTTTTTCCGACAATCTCTAAATCAAAATGCAATGTCACATTTAGTATTTCCATCTTATGTCGTAAAATAACTGTCACTAGAGTGACCATTCCTGAAGTATAAAGCTTATGGCCTTATGTTATAGATTAGCAAACAAAATTTAAATGAACCAGAAGACTAACATACAAACTCTGAAGGTTTACACTGTGTTTAGAGTGTGATTTTCAGAATCCACAACATACAAGGGTTAAACATGACAACCGACCAACAACCGACCAAAAACCTCCTAGCTCTGCATTCGTTTGTCCCCAGTCCCAACCACATATGTCACTTTTTTTATTCATGCTTCTGTAAATCGAAATCAAGTGCTACTTATCGAAGCAATCAGTGTTAACCTTCATGACTTGATAAAGTATTACTAGACACCTGACTAAATAGTCACAACTAAACAAACAAACAAATGTGGGGAATAAAATATGAGAAGTTATACCAGCTGGAGTGTAAAAGCAGACGTAGGGAACTATACGTCTGCCATAGCTCGTCTCACACACCTTCCTCACCGCCATAGAGTTTAGGTTGATGCTGAAGACACAACCATCATCAGTGCTCATAAAAATGACATTGGCACCCTCGGCAAATCCACTGAAACATGCTGACTTGAGATTGCTAGCTGGGAACAGATTCTTGAGATCGACAACACTGTGCTGCACCCAGCTGGCACCTTTGCCCACCTCAGTCTCCCTCGACCACAGGCGGAGGCTGCTACGATACATGGTAACCAATCCGAACTCGAAGGCCAACGCTGGCACAACAATGACACTGACAAAATGATTACGCTTTCTCATTTCATTCGCGAGGAGCTGGATGACCTTTGGCAGCTCGATCACCGACAGACCCTGCCTGCTTAGAACATCGTACCGCAGCAACTTCCGAGCGTCACAGACATAGTACAGTGCATCACCCACGAGCGTGGGGGGCGGTCATCCAGGCTGCAATAGCAGTACTCCAGTTCATGTTGGCTCTGTATGCTCCTCGCACCGGTCTCAGACGAGTAGAAGCAGGCGAAGGCGTCCCCAAGAAAGAATTTGTCCCAATCCACGCCCACACTGGCCAGTAGGAACGGCCCCCCACTGCAGGTGCTGTGGTCGCAGCCGGCGCCTGCGGCGCAGAGCACCGCGTGGTTGGTGTAGACGTTGGGCAACTCGCCGGGGATCCGGCGTTCGCTGCCGGTGACGGGGTCCCAAACGACGAATTCCGTGGAGCCGTAGTCGTAGAAGAGAGCGCGGCCGTGGCGGCAGTCGAGCACGGCGCAGGCGTGGTGAGCGGTGGGGGTAGCATGCGGGCGGAACGCCGTGGTGGAGACGTAGCGCGCGAGGCAGCCGTCGGTCGGAATGTGGAGGAAGCCGAGCACGCGGGGCTATTTAACAAATTTAATTTGTATGTATGCTATTTTTTCAGATTTTGCTAGCAACAAATTGCCACTGCGCTCCAGTGGAGACCGACCGAATAGTCATTGTTGAGTTGAAGCATGATTGATAAAACCTGGGGATAACTTACAAATCCTTCAAGTTTAGTTTATTAGCTGTGTATTTGCTGGCCCGTTTCAGGGTGTGCTTCCATAGGTTCGGTATTGTGTTGGTTGTTTAGTTTATGGAAGACACCATGACCAATTATGGGCATTAATTATCATGGCCTTCCTGCTGTACTCATTATCGTCTTGTGAAGACCATATGTTTTAGGTTTTGCAGAAATTTCAATGGAACATGGATGTATGCTGGTAGGGTTGACATGCATGTCCACTCAGAACTGAAGATAAATTGTTGTTATTTGACTCAAAATTAATGAATATATTAATGTTTCATTTGAGTTTTGTGTTTCTGGAACAAGGGCCACACATTCTGAATTTTATGAAGACTAAAAATTACATTAGATATAGTTTTCACCAAATATTGTTTATCCAGTGCAACCAAACAACTGTGATTTGATAGTACAACCGTACCTTATTACTTGCTACATATCCAACATGAATATCTGTGGAAAACATTGCAATATTGTTTGAGTGTGATTTACTATTGTTTATCAAGTGCGAGCCTCATGCCATTATATGATTTATTATTTTTATTTTTCTCTTAAGTACAACGCTCAGCATATGTTTACGAAAAAGAATTACGTGACCTTTGCATCTCGCTATTTTATTCGACACATTTCCTGTTGATAGAGCGAATGAAAATGAAAGAGATTATTTATAACAAGTCCAAATCCCAATTGTTAGAACGGTTGGAATTCTTAACTTGAGGCAACCGGATCAGCAGCCGAAGCGGCGACCCGTCTGAGCCTGATGACGGTGGTGGCCGGGAGGGCGGCGCGATCGGTGGCGGCGGCGGCCACAACGCAGGGCGTGTCCGTGGCGCGGGTTGGGCGGCGCTTGGCGGCGGCCCGGTGGTGCGGCGCGGTGCACGGGGTTACGGGCGGCGTGCACGCGTAGGCGGCGGCGGCCAGGAGCAGGGGAGTGGGGGAAGGGATTAACCCTAACCTGTTTTGTATTTTCTCATTTATTGTCCCGCCTTATATAGACGGAAGATACATTGTGCTAATGGGCTAAACCCACGAGCCTTTTCCTCTAGGCCTAATTCTGTAACAGTTGGGCTTTAAGGCCTACCCTTAGGACGCTTGACGACTGTTATATTATTAAAATCCATTTGATTTTCTCAGAAGGTTTGGGCTAGGGAAGTAGGTTGTGTTCTGTGGGGTCTAGGTGCTTGGGGAGCTCAAGGGGATGCATGCGGCTTGCCGAGGTGGAGGGGGCAATGGAAAACATGGCTGAAACTGATGACCATGTTTCATTTCAGAAATTCAATACACAATGTTCCTCAGTTTCTTCACATGCGTAGGTGCACAAAAAACTGAATGAAAACTGTGCAAACAAAAGTGGCCATGTCAACCAAACTCAACACAGTTCGCGAATCAGGAACTTAATGCTGAGTATAGCAAGAACAAGTTTGCTATTGTGCTCTGGTGGTTGGGGAACCTTGTCCAGGTTGAATGCAAACTAAATACATATTCAGTTCACAGTGGCCTCACGCATCAGCGCCCACAAAGTGATTGATTTAAGAGGGTAACTGAGTCTCCAGAAATGATTGCAGTGCACCTCTAGCATAAGCTGAAAATAAAACAATAAAGTTTATAATCATGTCCATCAATATTCAAACACGTCCATGAGCTAAATGAGAAACAAAATGTGCCTCAAGGTTTACAAAGCTGTGTTTTTGGTGAGATTTTCAGATTGGCTACACAAGACCACAAGAATGAAAAACAGGATAATACAACAACAATCTCCGATCCTAGGTGTATATTCAATGTCCCAACCATAGAGTTTTCACTGGTTTTCTTATGTCTCTAAATTTACACGCAATACAACTTCATTATATATTTTCTACTTCCCTCTATTGTAGTTTGATTACAGTGACGATTTATGAAGGATAAAGCTTGTTACAATCTCATGGAACATGAAATCAAACTTACATGAGCTATAAGACCACAATATACAAATCATGAAGGTTTACATTGTTCACATTGGGATTTTCAGATTTGACATAAAACTATACAAGGGTCAAACAGGACAATATCAACAGCTTCCTAGCTATGCATTCATTTTTTGTGAGCCCATATATCGTTGTGCAAGTATTTCCTGTTTCTTGAAATCAAAGCATTAGTTACTTAGCAACTTGTGATATCTTTCAAAGCTTAATTAATGAGCAAAGTACCAAGTTTAAAGGTTTCCAGATATGTTTTAGCGTGTGTGTGTAAATTTCAGATTGATCAAACAAAGGTGAATACAGAACAAATGATAAACAACTTACAAGGTTTGTGTTGAATGTTTTGACGACCACATATGTTGTCGATATTTTTCTTGTGCCTCCAATATCTAAATCTAAATACGATATTAATTATATGAACTCTATATCTGAAATTCTGAATACAATGTTACCGATATAAACACTTTCTATTTCCTTCTGCCCAAACACCTGACAATGTTATCTGAATATTAATTATCAAACACGAGAGGCAGTACCAGCTGGACTGTAGTAGCTCACGTAGGGAAAGACATGGCTGACATTGCTAATCTCACACACTTTCCTTGCCAGCAGTGACTTGAGATCAATAGTGAAGATTCCGTTGTCATCTGTGCTCAAGAAAATGAGATTGGCCTCTTCAGCAAATCCACTCAACCATACTGAACCCATACCAATGTCAATCGGGAGCAGCTTTTGGAGATTGATGACCTTGATGTGCGACCATCTGTTAGCTCTGTAGGTACGAACCGCTTCAGCGGACCACAGGTCTAGCATGCCATCAACAAAGGTGGCCACTCCCAGCCCACCATTGCCTGCTGTCCACGCCCACCCAGAACATCGTACCGCAGCAGATTGCCAGAGTCGCCGAAGAAGTAGAGAGCACCACCGACGAGCGCGGCAGGCCAGTCCTCGAGGCTGTAGTAGTAGGACAGGCACAGGCTTCTCTCTACGCTCCATGCACCGGTCTCAGACGAGTAGAAACACGCCATGGATTCGCCACAGTTGTTGGTGCGTGTGCCCACGACGCCGGCTAGAAGGAACGGCCCCCCGCTGCAGGTGCTGTGGTCGCAGCCGGCGCCCGCGGCGCAGAGCACCGCGTGGTTAGTGTAGGGATCCTCGTCGGGTAGGGCGACCCGGCGCTCGCTGCCGGTGACGGGGTCCCAGACGACGAGCTCATTGCGACGGTAGTCGTAGAGGAGGACACGGCCGTGGCGGCACTCGAGCACGGCGCAGGTGCGGTGAGCGGCGGCGGCGGCTTGTGGGCGGAACGCCGTGGTGGGGACGAAGCGATCGACGCGGCTGTCGGTCGAGTTGTGGAGGAAGCCGAGCACGCGGGACGTCCCGTGGAAAGCGCGGTAGCGGCGGAGGAAGGCGGGGTCGGTGAGGGTCGAGAGCCAGGCCTTTCAGACGGCGGAGGCGCGGACGAGACCCGCGGGGTCGTCCGGCGGCAGGCGGAGCAGGATCTCGGAGACGGCGTCGGTGTTCAGCTCCGGCGGTTGCACCATGGAGGGATGCGAGGGTTTTGGGAAGCTACAACACGCAACTAGCAGCAAGGCATATCTTTCGTTCTTTCCTCCTAGGAAGCTATAAATCTCATATCTTATATATCCACATATATTTATCCGCATTGTTTCCTATTACGTTTCCTACAAGACACAACTTTTTTTTTCCTCCTTGTTTAAGGAAGCTGAAAAAGGTCGGGTCCATGTAATAAAGGACGAATAGACGATCCCATATTCCCATCTCGCACCGCCTGCCACAACAGCCACACCTACCACATGGCGGCGCCGCCGCCGGGGCTCATAGACGACGCCATCGCCGAGATCCTCCTGCGTCTACCCCCCGACGACCCCGCGTGCCTTGTACACGCCTCCCTCGTCTGCAAGCACTGTAAATTTAATGTCCCAACCACAGTCTCTAAATTTACAGGCAATGTAACTTGGTTTTATATTTCTATTTCCCTCTATTATTGTAACAGAAGTTTGATTACAGTGCTTAACACAAATATCAATTTTGAAGGTTTACATTGTGATTTGAGTGTGACCTTCAGATTGGCCACACAAATGCTGAAACGGATGATATTCCCTAGATTCTCGATATCTTTTCTTTTGTCCTCAAATCAAAAGAAAGTGTTACTTATCTAAATAATACGCATTAATTACCTTCATCATACCCTAACAGACCAAATAGTCACAAATCATTGCAGTGGACCAAACAAAGATTGGGGAAGCACGAGAGTCAGTACCAGCTGGAGTGTAGAAGCTCACGTAGGGAAAGACATGGTCCACATCGCCCATCTCACACACCTTCCTCGCCAGCAGTGACTTGAGATCAATAGTGAAGATTCCATCGTCAGCAGTGCTCAAGAAAATGACATTTGCGTCTTCAGCAAATCCACTCAACCATGCTGAACCAACGTCAATCGGGAGCAGCTTCTGGATGGAGATCGATGAGCTTGATTTGCTACCACAGGACTAGCATGTCATCATTATCAATGGAGGCTACTCCCAGCCCACCATTGCCTGCTGTTATGACCATGGCCCTCTCATAGTTACAAGGAGGGAGCTGCATCATCACCAACAGGCCACCCAGAACATCGTACCGCAGGAGACTGCCACAGTATCTAGCGTTAAAGTAGAGCGCGTCCCCCGCGAGGACGGGAGGCCGCTCGTCGAGGCTGTAGTAGACTGCCAGGCACATTATGGTCTGTGCGCTCCATTCGCCGGTCTCAGACGAGTAGAAGCACGCGTAGTATTCCCCACAATTGCTGGAGCGCAAGCCCACGCAGGCAATTATGAACGGCCCCCCGCCGCAGGTGCTGTGGTCGCAGCCGGCGCCCGCGGAGCAGAGCACCGCGTGGTTCAAGTAGGAGTCGGGCGCGTCGTCGGGGATCCGGCGCTCGTGGCCGGTGACGGGGTCCCAGAGGAGGACACGGCCGTGGCGGCAGTCGAGCACGTACCCGGTGCCGGAGCGGTGAGCGGCGACGGAGGCGCGCGGGTGGAACGCCGTCCTGGGGACGAAGGGGCTCTGGCAGCCATTGCGGAGGAAGTCGAGCACGCGGGGCGTCCCGTGGAAGGCGCGGTAGCGGCGGAGGAAGGCGGGGTCGGCGAGGGTCTGGAGCCAGGGCCTGCAGACGGCGGAGGTGCGCACCAGGCCCGCGGGGTCGTCCGGCGGCAGCCGGAGCAGGGTCTCGAAGACGGCGTCGGTGTTCAGTTCCGGCGGCGGCTCCATGGTGCGATGCGAGGGTTTGGAAGCGAAAATAGACACAACTAGCGGCAAGGCATATCTTTCCGGACTAGTTTTATTATTAGGAAGCTGCTCCTTCAATCCTGTAATACAGAGCTTTTTAGTTTATCCTAAGTCAACTTAGTCTAAGTTTGATCAAATATATAGCAAAGAATATTATCATCTAACACATTAATTAAGTAAATTATAAAAAAATTATCTTTTAATAAACCTAATTATATTTATTGGACGTCAAAAATATTATTTCTCTTTCTAATAAATTTAGTTAAACTTAGAATAGTTTGACTTATAACAAAGCAAAATATCTTATATTTCAAGACTGAGGGAGTATATCTCATTACCTGCTACGTATACCGTATCCAAGTAGAAAACATTGGGATTGTTCTCGCCTTCTCGGTAGAAATTGTACATGTAGACAACACAGAGAATACTGGTGTATTTTTTTTTCCTTTTTTATGTCGGTCAATGAGATATTATTATTGGGTGGGCCTGCGCAAATGAGAGCCTCACGCCATTACGATTTACTATTTTCTTCTCTTATATATTACTACCTCCGTTCTAAAAAAAAGGTAAACCTCATTTTACGAGGACTAAACAGAATCTTAACTTTGACGAAGTTTCTAGAAATTCTATAACTAATCTAATAAGTATATTTTACAGAGAAAGAAGAGAAAAAAGTATTCTATCAATTAGGTATATTTTATTATGAAAATATATTCTATCAATTAGGTATATTTTACAGAGAAAAGAGAGAAAAAGTATATTAGCTTTTGCATCGCCCTGTACTCGACTCTATTTCTGTCAGAATTGATTTTTTTCAGTGGTCTGTGCTAGGGAAGGAGGTTATGTTCTGGGGAGGACAACATGAGTGAAACTGATGGCCAAGTTTGATATCAAAAATTCAATACACAATTTTCTTCAGTTTCTTCACATGCGTACGTGCACACATAACTGAATGAAAACTGTACAGCTACAAGTGGCCATGTCAACCAAACTGAACAATAGACCAACAAAGCTGGGGCTGAAATACAATAATGCAATTCGCAAATCTGGAACTTGATAAGTACAGTACAACAAGCAGTTAGCCATATTCGCCCAAGTTGAATGAAAACTGAATGATTCAGTAGGAGAGCAATGCATATAAAGTTCACAGCGGCCGCGCCAGGCATGGAGAGAGAAATGATTCAAGAGCCACTATAATAAACAAAAGGTTCTGGTGGTTCGGGAACTTTGCCCAAGTTGAATAAAACTGAATAATTCAGTAGAATGCAGTGCATATTCAGTTCACAGTGGCCGTGCCAGGCATGGAGAAGGAAATGATTCAAGAACCAATTAATAAACTAAAAGTCTAAAACATACTTCTGGTGGTTCAGGAACTTTGCCCAAGTTGAATAAAAACTGAATGATTCAGTAGAAAGCAACGCATATTCAGTTCACAGTGGCCGCGCCACGCATGGAGAGGAAAATGATTCAAGAGCCAATATATAACAAACTAAAAGTCTAAAAACATACTTCTCATAATTGTACGCATAACCTAAAACATAGTATTTGACTCACAGAAATCCAATGAACAGAGTACCAACTGGATAAGATAACTAGTATTGTTCTTACTGGAGTTTTCTCAAGACAACACAAAGGACTGGAAACTAGAAAGCGTCGCTTCCAGCTCTGCAACAAGGTGGATTTGTAGAACTGTTCAACAGAACGAAACATCAGCACCGTAAAGTGATGGATCTTAGAGCATCACTGAGTCTCCACAGGTGGTTGCAGTGTGACTCTAGGAAAGGCTGAAAATAAAACAATAAAGCTTATGGTCATGTTCAGCAATCAAACATGTCAATGAGCTAAATTAACAACACAATAAGCCTCAAGATTTACAAAACCGTGTTCTTGGTGTGACTTTCAGATTGGCCAAACAAGACCACAAGGATGATAAGCAGGATAATAAAAAAGCAATCTCCTAGGCATGTATTCAATGTCCCAACCATAGAGATTTCAATGGTTTTCTTATGTCTCTAAATTTAAGATGATGTAACTTGCCTAGACATTTCTATTTCAATCTGTTGTAAACAAAGTCTAACTACAGTAACAATTTATTAAGGATAAAGCTTGCAACCAGCTTATGGATCAGGAAAGCATACTTACCTGAGCTAGAACAGCACAATATACAGATTAGGAAAATAGGAAGGTTTAAATTGTTTTTATAGTAGGATTTTTTAGATTCGCCATACAAGGGTTAAAAAAGACAATAGATCATTGCCCCCCCTAGCTGCGCAATTCCTGAGCACATATATTGTTGTCGAAGTTTTTCCTATTTCTTTAGATCCTTAAATCAAGTATTACATATCTTAGCAACAGTGTCATCTTGAAAGCTGTATGAGCAACATGCTAAGTATAAGGATTTCCACCATCTTTTTTTGTTTGTGATTCAGATCTGTAAACAGAGGCGAATACAGAACAAAAATAAACAACCTCCTTCTGCACGAATGGTCAAACCGGAGTATTCTTGAAGCAATTAATTTGTATAAGTGCAATGGTAAACATGTCAAGCCTTATTAACCATGTTATTATGGGTCGACAATCGAATATCAACATAGAGATCAATTTGGGTGTGACCTTCAGATTGGCCATGCAAGTGCTGAACCCGATGATATTCCCACAGCCTCTTGTCTCCAAATCAAAATTAAGTTACTTATCTAAATAATAAGCATTACCTTCATATCCTAACAGAAGTATATATGTATATGTGTGTGTGTGTGTGTGTGTATATATATAACAAAGACAGGGAAGCAGAGAGGCAGTACCAGCTGGAGTGTAGAAGCTCACGTAGGGAAAGACATGGACGACATTGCCCGTCTCACACACCTTCCTCGCCAGCAGTGACTTGAGATCAACAGTGAAGATTCCGTCGTCTTCTGTGCTCAAGAAAATGACATTGGTGTCTTCAGCAAATCCACTCAACCATGCTGCGCTCATATCAATGCCAATCGGGAGCAGCTCCTGGAGATTGATGAGCTTGATGCGCGACCATCTGGCATCTCCGTTAGGACCCGTCTCAGCCGACCACAGGTTTAGCATGTCCTCATCATCAAAGGTGGCTAATCCCAGCCCACCATCGCCTGCTGTCATGACAATGGCGTCATTGGCAGCAGGAGGTAGCTGTATCACCGACAGGCCATGCCCACCCAGAACATCATACCGCAGCAGCGTGCCAGAGCCAGTGACAATGTAGAGCGCACTCCCCACGAGCACTTTGGGACAAATCGAAAGGTTCCACTCCTTGTGCTTGTCGCCCTCCAGGTCCAGCTCAGTCTGTCTGCAAGTCTTGTCAGTCTCAGACGAGTAGAAGCAACCGTAGGCAAAGTGTTGCACGCCTCCAATCTCGTCGCCCTCACCGTCCACGCCCATACTGGCCAGTAGGGCAGGCCCCCCACTGCAGGTGCTGTGGTCGCAGCCGGCGCCTGCAGCGCAGAGCACCGCGGTGCAAATGCTGGGGAGATCGTCGATGATCCGGCGCTCGTGGCCGGAGACGGGGTCCCAGATGACGAACTCCGTGGAGTCGTAGTCGTAGAGGAGGACGCGGCCGTGGCGGCAGTCGAGCACGCCGCAGGTGCGGTGAGCGGTGGCAGCAGCGTGCGGGCGGAACGCAGTGGTGGGGACGAAGTGCGCGAGGCGGTTGTCGCCGTCGGTCGGGTTGTGGAGGAAGCCGAGCAGGCGGGGCGTCCCGTGGAAGGCGCTGTAGCGGCGGAGGAAGGCTGGGTCGGAGAGGGTCCGTAGCCAGGACTTGCAGACGGCGGAGGCGCGCACGAGGCCCGCGGGGCCGTCCGGCGGCAGGCGGAGCAGGATCTCGGAGATGGCGTCGGAGTTTAGCTCTGGCGGCGGCGGCGGTGGCGGTGCCATGGCAGCGGCGGTGGGGAATGAAATGGGGATTTGCCCTTGCCGATTTGGGGGAAAGTTGCTGATTCCGAGCGTGGGGAGGAGGAGCACGACGGGACGATGGAGCTACCCAAACCCATTCATGGGCCTCGATTGGACTGGCCTTGTTAAGTGAAGTGTTTTTAAAGGGTGTTTTGTCTATTTTTAGTTAAAAATAGTTTGGTACATATTTCATATTGTTTTTAATAACCTGTCAAAAATGTCTCAAAGCTTCTAAAAGTATTGGTAAAAATAATACAGGTATAATCAAATATTTGGAGTTCACGGAAAATATACCTAGAGTCTTCCAAAAATTGTAGTTAGCTCGAGGAAAATTAAAATGTATCTAGAAAATCCTAGAAAAAACTAAAACATACTAATTCATTTCCAAATTTGTTTTGAAAATTTTTTGGAACAAAAAAAAATATACAGCTTCTAGATTTGTTATGTGGCTCAATGAGATATTACTGGTCTTCGCAAATGCAAGCCTAAGCAAATATTTATTAAAAAATTTACAGAGAAAAAATAGTTATGTGCACCTCCCCATTTTCCTCGACACGTTTTCTGTTGATGGAGGCAATGAAAATGAAAGAGATTATAGTGGATTTGAATTTTCTCAGAATGGTGGTCTGAGCTAGTGAAGGAGGTTGTGTTCTTGGAAGTCTAGGTGCCTGGGGAGAGGACAACATGAGTGAAACTGATGGCCATGTTTCATTTCAAAAATTCAACACGCAAACTAAAACATATACTTGAATGATTCAGTAGTAAGCAGTGCATATTCAGTTCAAAGTGGCCGTGCCATGCATGGAGAGGGAAATGATTCGTGAGCCAATATATGAACTGAACATACCACTCATAATGGCATATACTAAAACATAGTTTCTCGTAGAAGTCCAATGAGCAGAGCACTAACTGTAGCTGTAAGCCCTGCTTCCCAGGCACATTTAGTGTAATTAAGTTATTAGTTAATCAATGTCATTAAGTCCTTGGGCAGGCCATGTGTTGTTCGGCTGCCAAGGTAATTAGTTGGAACTTGAGCTCTATGAGCTGTTATGTATTAAATGCAATCCTATCTATATAATGCCAAAGGCAGTCGGCCTGGGTAGTTGCCCCTGGCTCACATAACTCTGTATTTACCTCTAACAATTGGTACCAGAGCCTAGGTTAGACACCTTCTCACCTTCTCATCTTCTCCATGGCGTCAACCTCCTCTGAGCGCCGGGCTAGGAAGGCCAAGGGAGCTGCTGAGGGAGAGCTGGGCGACCCCTCTGGCAGGGCTGCGCGGCTGAAGGCAGCAGAGGAGGCGGCGGCGCTGGCTGTCAAGGCGGCACAGCAGGCTGCAGCAGCCGCGGAGACGGCGGCCAGGACAGCGCAGGAGCTGCGGGCGGAGATAGCAGCGGAGAAGGGAGATGAGGAGGAGGAGGAGGAAGAAGAAGAGGAGGAACTGAAGAGCCAGAGGACTCCACCGCGGGACAGGCGCCGTTCGCAGTCACCACTGCGTGACCGAAGGCGTCGTGGCGGCGGTCGCTATGAGACGCCGCAAGGCAGGGTGGTCTACCGCGACTCCGGCAGCGGCACATCATGGCCAATGCTGGACAAGACCAATTATTATGAGTGGAGCCAGACGATGAAGCTCAGGATGCAGGCGCACGACCTCTGGGAAGCTGTCGAAGGAGGCCCAGTGCAGTTTCACGACGACAGGCGAGCTCTGGAGGTGATCGTCGCGGCTGTGCCCAAGGAGTTGGGGCTCCCGCTCCTCGACAAGGCGACAGCAAAGGAGGCATGGGATGCCATCGCCGCGACTCGTATCGGTGTGGACAGGGTCCGCCGAGCGACGTTGCAGCGGCTGCGTCGGGAGTGGGAGAACATTGACGTCAAGCCTGGCGAGCCGGTGGAGGATTTCGCCCTGCGGCTGTCAACTCTACACCAGCAGCTTGTTCTTCATGGAGACAGGGACATCGATGAGGCGCGTGTTGTGGAGAAGTTTCTGCGCATGGTGCCGGCCAAGTACGCGCAGATTGTCGTCGCCATTGAGCAGTTCCTCGACTTCGAGGCGCTCACGCTTGAAGAGGTGACAGGAAGGCTTAAGGCGGTAGATGACCGTGAAGCGCAAGCTATGACAGAGCCGGTGTCTATCAACGGTAAGCTGCTGTACACTAAGGAGCAGTGGCGTGCGCGTTTGAAGAAGGAGAGCAAGGGCGCAGATGAAGCCGGCGGTTCTGGGTTCAAGAACCAGCGCGGCGGCGGCGGCAGACGCGGCCGCGGTGGTGGACGTGGATGGGGCAGAGGTGCTGGCCGTGGAGAAGGTAATGGCGTGGGCCGTGTTGGCCCCAATACTTGCCTCAATTGCCATTAGGAGGGGCACTGGGCGCGAGAATGCCCCCAGCCGCGCCGTGATGGAGCAGAGAGCGGTGGCAGGGGAGGAAATCGGGGTGGACGCGGCGGCAGAAACCGTGGAGGAGGCCGTGGCGGCGGTAACCAAGCTGGGCAGCAAGGAGGACATGAAGGGCGTGCTTAGTTTGCTGAGTGTGAGGAAGATGCAGCCCTGTTCCTGACTCACGGTTTCATAGAGTTGTTACAGAGCACGCCGGAGCTCAACTACACAGCACAGCGCGTTGAGTTCTCTGAACCGCGTGCGCGTGCCTATCTGGGAGCAGATGATGAAGAGGTTGATGGCGGATGGTACCTAGACTCTGGCGTGACGCACCATATGACTGGGCGTCGAGAGTCATTTGCTGAGCTGAACACTGATGTCCGAGGGACAGTCCGGTTCGGGGACGCATCAAAGGTCAAAATCAAGGGAGTTGGGTCAGTGGTCTTCCAGGCCAAAACTGGAGAACAGAGGGTTCTTCACAGGGTTTATTACATCCCTACTTTGAAGAACTCAATCATCAGTTTAGGGAAATTGGACGAAGGAGGATCGAAGGTGGAAATTGATAATGGTGTACTGCGTATCTGGGATAGGAGCCGCCGATTGATTGCCAAGGTACCTCAGGAAAGGAACCGGTTGTATATTCTGCATCTGGAAGCTGCACAACCATTCTGTCTTGCTGCGCGCAAGGATGAGGAGGCGTGGCAATGGCATGAACGCTTCGGGCATCTGAACTTTGAGGCCCTGCGGAGGCTTAGCAAGGAAGAAATGGCAAGAGGAATGCCAAAAATCGATAATGTTGAGCAAGTGTGTGACACTTGTGTCACCACCAAACAGAGGAGGCGATCATTTCTGGCTGCAGCAACATATCGTGCTCAGGATCACCTTGAATTGGTGCATGGTGATCTCTGTGGGCCAGTTACACCAGCAACAGGTAATCACTATAGCCTGCTGCTTGTAGATGATGCTACACGATTCATGTGGGCAGTGCTGCTGCCATCTAAGGATGCTGCAGCAGATGCTATCAAGAAGGTGAAGGCCGCTGCAGAGGTGGAGAGTGGGCGTAAACTGAAAGTTCTGCGCACAGATAATGGAGGAGAGTTCACTGTTGCAGAATTTGCAGCTTATTGTGCCAATGAAGGAGTCAAAAGGCATTACAGTGCTCCTCATTCACCACAGCAGAATGGCGTGGTGGAGCGCAAAAATCAAACCATGGTGGCCATGGCACGTGCTTTGCTCAAGCAGCGCCAGATGCCAGCCAAGTTTTGGGGGGAGGCAGTGATGACTGCTGTGCATATTCTGAATCGGTCACCGACAAAAGCTCTAGGTGATGTGACTCCCTATGAAGCATGGCATGGCCGAGCACCCACTGTTGGCCACTTAAAGGTATTTGGATGTGTGGCATACACTCGCCGGTTATCTCAACTCCGGAAGCTTGATGATCGTGGTGAAGCTGGGGTGTTTATTAGCTATGCTGAAGGAGCCAAAGCTTATCGTGTGTTTGATCCCGTGACACAGCGTGTACATGTCAGCCGGGATGTGGTTTTTGATGAAGGTAGAGGATGGGATTGGAACTCACCAGCAGCAGGTATGTCAGGAGCAGTTGGCAGTGATTTTGTGGTGGATTTTCCCTGGGAGGAAGAAGTTCCTGTAGCTAGGAGTTCAGTGCAGTCACATCCATCTCCCCAGCCCCATTCTGTCTCACCTGAAGGTTTCCCAGCAGCAGAACCGGTGCTTGATGCAGGAGAAGAGGTGCCTGAGTCACCCAGAACGCCTACACCACCACCAGCTCCAGCCAGCCCACAAGTGGAGCATGTAACTCCTTTGGAGAATGATGAGGAGAGGGTGGATGCATTCCATGGTGGAGAAGAGCTTCGCTATAGAAAGATCCATGAGATAATTGGTGATCAACCAACACCCCCACCAGTGGAAAGAGCATTGGCTGAGTTGAATCTCACCCATTCTGGTGAGCCAACCAGTTATGAAGAAGCAAAGGATGATCCTAAGTGGCAAGAAGCAATGGAAAAAGAACTGAGATCAGTGGAGAAGAATGATACTTGGGAGCTTGTCCCTCTCTGTTCAGGTCATAGACCAATTTCTTTAAAGTGGGTATTCAAATTGAAAAGAGATGAGCATGGAGAAGTAATCAGGCACAAAGCTAGGCTTGTGGCCCGAGGATTTGTTCAGCAGGAAGGTATTGATTATGAGGATGCCTTTGCACTAGTGGCAAGAATGGAGTCAGTACGGTTGCTACTTGCTCTAGCTATCCAAGAGGGCTGGACAGTGCATCATATGGATGTGAAATCTGCCTTCCTTAATGGAGATCTTCAGGAGGAAGTGTATGTTGCTCAGCCTCCAGGCTTTGAAATTCCAGGAGAGGAGAAGAAAGTGTACAGATTACACAAAGCCTTGTATGGCTTAAGGCAAGCTCCTAGGGCATGGAATGCCAAGCTTGACCAAACTCTGAAGAAGATGGGCTTTGAGCAGAATGCATATGAGGCTGCTATGTACAGGAAAGGAGAAGGAGAGTCTCTGCTAGTGATTGGTGTTTATGTTGATGATTTGATCATCATAGGAGTTAGTAAGCAGAGAATTGAAGCATTCAAAGGTAAGATGAAGCAAACTTTTGACATGAGTGACTTGGGTCCTCTATCCTTCTACCTTGGAGTTGAAGTAAAGCAGTCAGAGGGAAGCATTACTCTGAAACAAACTCATTATGTCAAGAAGATTTTGGAACTTGGTGGCATGGCTGATTGCAATCCAGCCACCACTCCCATGGAAGAAAGGCTGAAACTGAGCAAGGAAAGCACTGCAAAAGAGGTTGATCCAACCCTGTACAGAAGACTAGTTGGTAGTCTGAGGTATCTGGTGCACACCAGACCAGATCTGGCCTTTGCTGTTGGGTATGTGAGCAGATTTCTGGAAAGACCAACAAATGAGCACTTTCAGGCTGTGAAGAGAATCTTGAGGTATGTGGCTGGTTCCATTGATCATGGTCTCTGCTATACTAAGACAGCAGGCAAAGCAAGTGTTGTTGGGTACAGTGATTCAGATCTGGCAGGAGATGTTGATACAAGTAAAAGCACAACAGGGTGCTTGTTCTTCTTTGGATCAAGTCTGATCAGTTGGCAGTCACTCAAGCAGAGAGTTGTGGCTCTCTCAAGTTGTGAGGCTGAGTATGTGGCAATGACCACAGCTGCAACTCAGGCCTTGTGGCTGTCTAGGCTTTTGGCACAACTGTTGGGAAGAAGAGTAGAAGTGGTGGAAATTAGAGTGGACAACAAATCTACTCTAGCACTAGCCAAGAATCCTGTCTTTCATGACAGGAGCAAACACATCAAGATCAAACATCATTTCATCAGAGATTGTGTGGAGGAAGGAAGCATCAGAACTGAATACATTCCAACTGCTGATCAGTTGGCTGATATTCTAACTAAAGCTCTAGGCAAGGCTAAGTTAGAAGAGATGAGAAGCAGAATTGGGATCAAGCAGATCAAGAAGGGTTGAAGCAGGTCTTAGGGGGAGAACTGTAGCTGTAAGCCCTGCTTCCCAGGCACATTTAGTGCAATTAAGTTGTTAGTTAATCAATGTCATTAAGTCCTTGGGCAGGCCATGTGTTGTTCGGCTGCCAAGGTAATTAGTTGGAACTTGAGCTCTATGAGCTGTTATGTATTAAATGCAATCCTATCTATATAATGCCAAAGGCAGTCGGCCTGGGTAGTTGCCCCTGGCTCACATAACTCTGTGTTTACCTCTAACACTAACTGGATACGAAAACTAGCATTGATCTTACTGAAATTTTCTCAAGACAACACAAAGGACTAGAAACTAGAAACCATCAGCTCTGCAAGACAATGGATTTGTTTAACTGTTCAGCAGAAAAAAAGCATCAACACCGCAAAGTGATGGATCTTAGAGGATCAGTGAGTCTCCACATGTGATTGCAGAGTCCCTCTAGCAAAAGCTGAAAATAAAACAATAAAGCATGTTCAGCAATCAAACACGTCCATGAGCTAAATTGTTACGATCCTGGAAGGTAACACCACAATGTCAGATTCAAAGTTAGTTTTCTATCAAGTGCCATGGTAGACCTTTTCAAACATACCACTGGAAACACAAATATCGTACTCTTAATTTACTTTTAGCAGAGTGTGGTAAGTGACGTGAGCTGCATCGAGATGTAGCATCATGATCATTATTTGTGGTCAAGGAAGGTGAAAATGTTGAGTGGCTTCTCGGATATTCTGGATGTCATCTCTGTGGGCACAAATGTTAGCATATTCATCTCTATGGGCACTAGTGTTTTAACCTGCATGAGCTTCCCCTGGTACTGAACTAGTCATTGCTTATCTGTTACCCAACATCTTACAGCTCTTATGTTTTAACTCAGTTAATACTTTCTAGTTTCTGAACAATTAGGTATGCTGTTTAATTGTTATCTTCACTATAGAGATTGACAGATATCACTTTTATGAGCTAAGGCAAACTGAATACTTGGCATTGGAAAGCAGGCATTTATTTGTGTTCTGAGATTTGACCTGTTACAGATCACATACTGATGGAATTGTTGAATATGTATTATTCTCTATCCTTGTTTCAGATATTCTTTTTAAAAGTTAATTATACTGTCTATTAGTGGCATACCTGCAGGTCACATCTCATGTACGGTGTAAAACCTTGGAACCAGTGCTAGTAGCTCATCAATCTGTAAAAGTTGAGTTAGGCAGTTGGTTTTGAATCTTGTGTTGTGCATCCTCTCATAACACTGTAGATTGTATACACTAGCAAGGATTCACTGATCTCTGAGCCTATGAGGTGCTAATTAGCCTTTCAATTTGTTGAATTATCCTAACCATATCAATGGAAAACTGTATCTCGGCCACATTTTTTAAATACTTTGGGCATGTTAGGTTCATGCTTAAGTGCTTCTACATGGAATTAAAATTTTGTGGAGTTGGTGTCGGTCTTTTCTTCCTGAAAAAGTGATGTGGCATTCGTTTTTAGTTTCAAGTCTTCAAAGAAGGTTTTGAGTAGAAGTACAGGAGGCATATATGCAGTTTGAAACGTGAAGATTAAAGTTTAGTTTTGTTTGCACAAGGCCGTCCGCGTGAATATATGAAGAATAACTTTTAACAGGAATGGTCATGTAGGGAACTCGGACGGTTTACTACGGAGTAGAAACTCTGAAAATGGTTGGCTCAGTGAGTTCGTGTGTACATGAAGCAGCTCTTGTTTCAGCAATTGCTATTAAATTCAGTCCTCAGATTTTGTTGTTTTCTCCCTCCTGCCTGAAAACATGGAAGACGATAAGCTAAAGCTTAGAGTCGGTGGTGAAAAGAATATGTTAACCTGAAAATCTTGCCCTTAATTTTCTTTAACATTTTCCTGTTATACAATCTGAGTAAATATTTGGTGAGGAAGTATCAGGATGGATCCGACAAACTTGTGACATCGTGTAACATTTGGCTCATGTTCTATATCATGGGCTTGGATGAGTTTTGAATGGAGTAATTCACCAGTAGGCTACGTGAGCACACAACATTGTGGGGATTCTCAATCTGGACAGGTTTTGTGAGTTGCTGTCATGTATCAGCTTGTGGGCCGGAGCCCGGAGGGCAAAAATAGAAATGGGCCCATTGCTGAGACGCCTCAGGAATGCCAGCGTGTCGGCCCAATTTCCCATTCTCCCTCACTCTTCGCCGTCTCCTAACTCCTCATATCAATCGGTAAATTCCCCACTCCATCCAAACCACGCCTCCACGAGTGCGCCATGGCGCCGCCGCGGGAGCTGGTCAGCGACGTCATCTCCGAGATCCTCCTCCGTCTCCCACCGGACGAGCCCGAGTGCCTCTTCCGCGCGGCCCTCGTCTGCAAGCCATGGCTCCGCACCATCTCCGACCCCGCCTTCCTCCGCCGGTACCGCAACTTCCACGGAGCCCCTCCTCTCCTCGGCCTCATCGACGGGGAGAAAGCAATTGAAGCAGGCCAGGATCGCCACTTCGTCCCCACGACAGCAGTGCCCGCCTTCCTCATTCCGGAGTCCGATGACACCCCCTTTGCCTGGGCCTGGCCCCTCGACTGCCGTCATGGCCGCGTCGTCCTCACGATGGTTGGTGGAACCTCGTCACGGGCGACCGCCATCGTGTCCCTGGCCCCAAAATCCGAACTTGGTGGAGGCCCTTCAGTTCGGCCACGGTGTTCTGCGCTGCCGATGGCTGTGATCACCTCGACTGCCACGGTGGCCCCTTCTGTTTGGTCAGTGTGTTGACCGACCGCACAAGTCCTACTCCTACCATGTGGGTGGCAATGTACTCATCGGAGACAGGCGCGTGGAGGGCGCCAGTGACGCTCGAGGATGTTCCTGATGTGGCTTACCGCCGTGGCCCCCTCATCGGAGACCAAATCTACTTCGCGCTTCAGGATGCTGCTACAATCGTCAAGTATGACTGTGCCAAAAATTCACTATCGGTGGTAAAGCCCCAGCCACCAGCAATGTATGGCAGCTTCGCGCTCATGGTGATGGAGGACCATGCTCTCGGCCTTGCTGGCATCAAGGATTCCAGACTTCATCTATGGTCGAGAAGAGTGACTCTAGAGGGAATTGCTGAATGGGTACAATGCAGGGTCATTGATCTGGAGAAATTGATGCCCATGGCATACCCCTGTGAATTATCGTCTGTGGTTGGCTTCGCAGAGGGTGTGGGTGCCATCTTTGTCAGCACAGGGGTTGGATTGTTCATGATGGAGCTCAAGTCAGGGCGAGTCAGGAAGGTTGATAAGCCCTGGGTCTTGCCGAGTGTCCTACCCTACATGAGTTTCTACACTCCTGGTATTCTACTAACCCTTGCTTATCCTTTGTCCACCTTGTATTTGCAGCTTCAATATATTTGCTTAGTTGCTTCTGGCTTGTGAATGGACTACAAAATGCAGTTTAAGCATAGCAAATAGAACATATGACACTGAAAAGCCAAACCTCATGTTTACCACCATGTCATTGCCTTGGTGGCAATGTTAAATACTGATACGAATCTGTTGATCTAGTACTTTCATGCTACCTTGTTTCAGAATTTTTTTTTTAAAAAAAAAAGAAATTTGGCTGTTGCTTGCTTATCTTGAAGCATTATGTGGAGCTTGCTGTAGTTAAATCTTTGATACTACCACATAGCTCATGAAGTGCAAATGCTGAATCGGAAGTTGCTTATCAATGTTATGCATGCCATTTTTTTCAGATCGTTTGTTAGGAAGACCTGCTGATCTTTGATGTACCACATGGAAGTAAGACCTTTCAGAATAGACGATATTGATCCATCATCTCGAGTCTGCTGCTGTTGACTACCAAAGCTACTACTCTCAATTGTTTTTCTTTTTCTGTTGAGCAGTTTAACTAGTTTAAATGGTGCAAAAGACATTATGATCTGTTGTGGTTGTAGACCATCATCCTTAGTCTACTGCTGTTGAGCAGTTTTAGTGGAATGTCCAGGCATGTTTTGTTAATTCACAATTCAACTACATGGAATGATGAAACTAAAACTTTCTTTACTACATGCCATAGTCTTTTCTTGAAAATCAATTTCAGATTCAGTGTTAATTTCGTCTCTTAAAGATGGTTGCCAAGTAGCAATGTCTGAACTTCATGAAACAAAAGGGGAAATTATTTCCTACTCCTAGGGAGTAGTTACTCCCATGTTTATATCTATATGTTGTTTGTGTCTGACATTTTTATACATACCACTGGAAACACAAATCTCTAGTCATAATTTATTTTCAGAAGAAAACTTATGTTGTTTGTGAGTAGAATAGAAAATATCTGTTAGCAGGTATGGAATTCAGATTTTTTACTAGTAAAAATTTGCAAAAATTGCATCTCAAAGTGTCATGAGCCGCATGAAGATGTAGGCTGCATTCATCCTTTTATCTGTGGTCGAGAAGGTTAAAGGTGCAGATTTTATATATTCATTTTGAACTGAAGTTAGGGTGGGTGAGGAAGCTAGACTAGCCTGGTGTACACTACCAGCTACTGCTTATCTGTTATCTTGCATCTTACACTATGTGATTTCTCAATAAATTGTTTTTGGTTTGTGAACAATTATGCATACTGCAAGCATTTAATCACTATTTTCATATATATATATATATATATAGATTACCAGAATACTTATTTGTGCCTAAATGAGTACAGTGCTTAAGCGTTCACAGTATGCTTAACAATTTAAACTTTTGGATTCATGATAGTATATATCCCATCAAAGCGTAAACAGTGATTGGACTATTGGAGCAGTTGGTTATGAATTCTGGCCGCAGTATCTTTTCATATTACTGTTGTTTGTCACTGTTAGCAAACACTCACCGATATTCTGAGCTGCCTCTTGAATTCTTGATAGTAAGACCTACGAAAAAGATGAATCCTCCATCTTAAGTGCAGGATGTCAAATGGGTGAAACCTGATGTCAAAATTGCCATTTTCACTCTGGATGCCCATGGCCAACCCTGTAAACATACCATATTCAGTGGCTTCACGGATATTGTGGGCACAGATGTTGGCATATTTACTTCTGAGCTCAAGTTTGGGCAAGTTAGATAGGTAGGCAAACCTGGGGTCTACTATAATATCTTACCCTGGTAATGAGCTAGTCGTTGCTTATCTCTTAAGCTACATCTTGCAGCTCCGATATCTTTACTTGGTTAATCTTTTCTGGTTTCTGAACAATTAGGCATGCTATTTAATTGTTAGAACTTAGATTTACCTATAGAGATTACTAGAGACCGTTTGTATGAGATAGAGCAAACTGAATACTTGGCATTAGGAAATGGGTTGTTTTTGTGTTCTGAGATTTGACTCGTCACAAATCACATGTTGATGGAATTGTTACATATGCATACAAACTTGATGAGATAGCATTGTTCTCATACCTTGTTCAGAAATTCTATTTAGAAAGATAATTATTCTGTTATTTTTGGCATACCTGAAGGTCACATCTCATGCTAAAATCTCGTGTTTGGTTTTGATAATTGATGACACCCAATGTAGCTAATGCTTTGCTCTAAGTGTGACTAGACACATAGCAACATGATGGAGAGGCCTAGGACTTGGTGATGGACTTTTCATGGTGACGATCAAGCATCAAGGCTCAAGGCTAAGGTATCAAGAGATAGGTGTTTTTTATTTCGGTGATCGAGACACTATAGAGAGTGTGATCACGTTTAGGATTGATAACCGACTATCAAGAGGGGAAGTCACGGTTGAATTTACGGTTCAAGTGCCTCTAGGTTCGACTTTGCATGATGCATATGAGAGACTAACTAGAGAGCTAACACTTGCCATATTTCATGTGATGAAATGCTAATTCATGTGATCAAGATATTGAGTAGAACTTGCTAGGTTGTGTAGCTTTTACTTGTTCATATTTTTGCTCTTGCTAGTTTAGTGAAGTGCCTAGAGTTATCTTGTTTAGATTTGCTAGACTTGTTAGAAAGGCTTGCATAGAAGTAATTAAAGCTGTAGCATTGCAATTGCGCTATCTCTTAGTCTAACAAGTGGTCTAGTGTATTTACAAGAAATTTTATTAGGCTATTCATCCCCCTCTAGCCATTTGGACCTTACACATGCTCAGTGTCAACCCTTGGAACCAGTACTAGTAGCTCATCAATCTGTAAAAGTTGAGTTAGGCAGTTGGTTTTGAATTATTGTGCTTGTTATCCTCTCAATAACACTGTAGAGTGCCTACAGTAGCAAGGATTCACTGATCTTTGAGCCTCTGACTCTGAGGTGCGAATGAACAGTATGAACTGCAAATCTGCTAATTTCAGAGCTATTACCAATCAACAAGTTTGAGGGTTCAAGTCATTATGATTAATTGTGGTTGTCCTGAATTATCCTAACCATGTCAGTGGAAAATTGTATCTTGGTTACTAGTTTTGTTTCAGCACACGACCTTCATCATCGTGAATACATGATGAGCAACTTTTAGCAAATTGAACTCAGATGTTTTACCAAAAACTTATAAGATCGATGAGTGAGCGTTCATGAATTGACTAAAGATGGTATGCTGATATGAAGCAGCTCTTGTTTCTGCTGTAGCTATTGAATTCAGTGCTTTGTTTTTGCTATTCTCTCCTTCCTGAAAACATGGAAGGTGTGCTAAAGTTGGAATGTGGGATGAAAGAAATGTTAACCTGGAAATCATGCCCTCATTTTTTTCTTTAACATTTTCCAATTTTCTTTGGATATGTTAACTTGGGATAAATATCTGGTGAGGAATTGTCAGGATGGACAAACTTGTGACATTGTGCAACGTTCGCATCTTATATTCTATTTTTGATGAGGAAAAGGGGCCACTGGGCACCATCTCGAGTATTCAAGAGTTTGGATGAGTTTTGAGAGTTCATATATGGAATTCATGTTTTCTACGTTTTTTGAGCAAATTTATATTTTTTTAATTAAGAGCAAATTCATGTTTGCTACTCCTTTAGTTCCAAATTATAAATTTACTTTGATTTTTTTTGGAACATGCATTTTGCTATGTATATAAATATAAACATAGATACTCCCTCCATTCCAAGTTATAAGGTGTTTGACTTTTTGAACCTCAAATTTCACTACTTGTTTTATTAAGAAATTTTGTACAAATATTTGTCAAATTTAAGTTATTCTCGAAGAACTTTGATAAAAAAAGCATGCCATGACAAAAGATACGATATCAAAAAAATTTTAAATAAGATGAGTGGTTAAATTTAGGATAAAAAAAGTCAAACGTCTTATAAATTAGAATGAAGCTAGTACATAGCAAAGTCAAAGCGACTTAGAGAGTGCTATGGTTGGTTTCCACCGGTAGGCTACGTTAGCACATTTCGTCGTGGGGATTCAATCTGCATACGTTTTGTGTCCAACCAACCCTCTGTGATTTTTTTTGTTTTTGAGAAAACCCTCTGTGAATTTGTCTTGCATCAGCTTGTGTGGGCCGGAACCTGGAGGATAGAAATAAAAATGGGCCAGTGGTTGACAGGCAATTCCCTGCCACTGGGCCAGCATAAACAGGCCTAGCCTGTACGAGGTACCAGCCGTCCGGGGATGAACTGTGACTCTTTCAGGAAGGGGAAGCTGCCCCCTCAAAAAAAAAAAAAGGAAGGGGAAGCTGCAAGTAGAAATTCCAATCTGCAAAGGTGCAAGTTGAATTCCAATCTGTGCATCGGCTGTGGGCCGATTGCTGAGATGCTCGAGCCCATTGAGGTGGGGCCGTACAGTAGTCTGGCTCTGCCCGACATGGGCTGGGCCCAGGGACTAACCAGCCCAACGAGAGCCTCCAGGTCCAGGCTGGCTGTTCCGTTACGCGTCCACACCACCACGACTGACCCAGTCAAAACGGAGCAACAACCACGTCACACCGGTCCACCGCACCCGAGGACCGGTCCACCACGTCATTGTGCCGTGAAGACCCGGGCTGCCAGGCGGACCAGCGGTCAACACGGATCAGGCCTCGGTGAACGGACGGACGCGTCCCGTCCCGTCCCGTCCCGTCCCGAGTCCAAGTCCACTTCCACCTCCCTCGCCCACCCAAACGGCCTACTAATTAATAATCCCCAGATCCGACGGCCCTCGCTCTCCCCACACCCGATCCCCACCGTCCGTCCCGCGCTAAACCCCTCGTCGCCGTCGGCGTCGCCAACGAAACAAATCAATCAATCAAATTGAACTCGGCACGCGCACACGTCCGCGGCCGCCCGCACACCGCCCGCCAGCCGCCGCTCCCCTTCCCTCCGCAAAACCCTAGCGCGCGCGCTCTTCTCGTCGGCGATGGCGGCTGCTGCTGTTGGTACGACTTCGGCTGCGGGAGAGGAGGAGGCGGGAGAGAGCCGGAAGCTGTTCGTGGGCGGGATCCCGGCGGGGGCGCAGGAGCCGGAGCTGCGGGCCCACTTCGCGCGCTTCGGCGAGGTGCGCAACGTCATCGTCATGCGGGACCGGGAGACGGGCCACGGCAGGGGGTTCGGGTTCGTCGAGTTCGAGGACGAGGCGGCCGCTGCCGCCGCGCTCGGAGACGGGGACAGGCCCAGGCAGTTCCTCTGCGGACGCACGGTGAGTGTCCAGTCTCCGCCGCTCCTCGATCTGGGCTAGTTAAGGCCTTCTAGCGCGTACTACAAGATTCGGGTTCCCGTGCTTGGTCGGCGTTGCTCCGCGTGGATTTACTTACTAGGATTTGCTTACGACTTTGGTAGATATGTGGGCTCCCACATGAATGAATCTGAGACTCAATTTTCAAATCATGTATAGCATAGGGCCATGATTCGGGAAATTGTAGGGAATTGCTGTCCGCTTGACATGTAATCGCGCACCATTGCATGAAAGTTGCTTTATTTTCGCTGCCCTCTGACTCGGTCTGTGATGGAGCTTTCGCTTAGATGCCATGTGGTGTGATGTCGTTATTAATTACTGATAGTTGGCCTTTCTTCCGTGTATACAGGTGGACATATTGTAGTTATTAATTTCTGATAGTTAGCCTTTCTTTCGTGTATATAGGGTAGACGTAGTTATTAATTTCTGATAATTGGCCTTTCTTTCGTGTATAGATGTTATTAGTTTCTGATAGTTGGTCTTTCATTTGTGTATATAGGTGGATGTTAAGAGGGCCAGGACAAGGGCTCCGCGAAACCAGGGGGAGCAGCACTCCCAGCCTCAGCAGGCTGAACAAGGCTGGGGTCCGGGGAACCAGGACAACTGGTCCCCTGCTGGGAACGGTACTGCAGATAGCGGCAACAACATGAGCTATGATTCAAAAAAGGTCTTCATTGGCGGTTTGCGGGATAACATCACCGAGGAGGAGTTCAGGGCTTACTTTGAGACGTTCGGCACCGTGACGGATGTCGTGGTGATCTATGACAGTGCGACGAGCCGGTCGAGGGGGTTCGGTTTCGTCACCTTTGATTCGGAGGAAGCAGTGGGGAAGGTGATGCGGCAGAGCTTTCATAACCTGAACGGGACCAAGGTAGAGGCCAAGATTGCTATCCCCAAGGATGAGGCGTATTATCGTAACAGAGGCCGTGGCGCACGTCCCTTTGGTGGGAGGGGCCCTGCTGGCTATGAAGGGTCCATGTACCAACCATACAATGCTGCTAGATATGGCCCCTACAATGGATACATGCCACAACCTGTTCCCACCCAGCCCTACTTTCCCCCCTATTTTGCTGTGGGGGGCTATCCCTATGGGAGCGTCATGACAAACGTTCCTGGCATGATGCCAAGGCGGGTTCCTCCGGCCTTTGGAACATACCCTCAAATGTATCCAGGGTTTAACCTATACAGAGCTGGTTATGGTGGTGCAGCCACTTCTTTTCAGCATGGAATTAATGGTGGAATTGATAACAAAAAGGATCAAACAAATGTAGATATGCAGCAAGTTGACAGCACTGCTAGCGTTGCAACAATGTTGGAACATATGAAGCTAGGTTCACAATGAATTTCAGGTGCGTGTATTCTGATACCCTACTGGTTAAAATTTATCATACTTTTCAAGTAGGAATTACTGCAATGCCACTATTTTTTAACTATGGTTGTTATATGTTGCTTGAAACTGATAGAATATGTAAGTCTTTCCATGAAACTAGTGCATAGTCTCCCAATTTTTCGGTAGCATTTTCGTCATTTGGGTTTACATGTTTGCATTACTTAATTGAAACTGGAGTTATCATCCTGATTTTGTATCTTAAGCTACAATTTTAAGAATCCAAGTTCTTCAATATAGTGTTGCCATGGTGAATTCTAGCAATGAATCTTAGCACCCTAAACGGTTACTATATACTGCATTTCATGCTATTTATTCAATTAGCTATAATGAAACAAACGTTTGCACCCACAGTTCAATGTTTGCTTTCAGTATTTGAGATTTTGGTTGGCACTTCATACAGCAGTGAATTTGGTTTATCAATCGGCAAAATGATAATTCCTTCACTGTCTGGACACGTGTTAGAGATGGATAGATGGATGTGGGAAGATGGATTCTAGCTGTTCTGAAACAGATGCAGTTTTCCAGTTTATGCATCATACCTTTTTTTTTATATATCTGTACATCCTTGTCGACTGCATGAAATAAAATGGAATAGTTTGTTTCCCCATTTGTCACATTCAGGGAGATACCCATGCATCCTACTTCTGGTTATCTACAAATTTGATTATATTAAAGTAGTTAAGCTTTAATCTTAGAATCTTAGCACATAAAAGTCAATTCTTACTATAACAGTAACTGAACCAAAATAGCCGATTTTGAACATATTGGATGAATGCACCAAACATTTGACTTATTAATATAGGTGATTCTGTAGTAATTTGTTTTGCAAAATTGTATCCTGTCGTGAGGTAACTGAACTGACTATGTGAAGCTGAAGCTTGAGCTAGGTCTCTGTTTCTGTTTGGGATCTGAGTTTTGCTGGTGCATAGTTAAGCTTGAGTTAGCTCCAGGTAAGGCAAAATTGCTGGTGCACGGTTCTCCATCTGTGAATGTAAAGAACAGCCTTTGACCAACTGTTATTCTTTTAGTTTGCCCTTTTATAGTACAATGTTCAATCAAATAAATACATTTGAATGCAAATCTATTGATGCCATTTTGAATCCCTAAAGTTAGTTATATACTGGTAGTGGTAGATTTGTTGGTCAAATGCTTCTAACACAGACAGAGGGAGTACACAATTATGTAATGTTTAGACGAGCACAGATACACCACACTATTTCCATTGTTGTGGATAGTGATATATGAACAAGCTAGACAGTTCTGTGCAATTCATCTGGTTAGATTTCCATGTCTTACCTTCTTTAACTGGATCAATCATTGTTGAGAGAACCGTGGAATAGCACACAGTTGGTACTGAACCTGGATGCTTGATCTTGAAGATGCAAAAGTTTGCAAGAAAACCAAGTTATGCTTATATTGTGATTCAATGAAAGTTCACCAACTGCTTCATGTATTTGGAATTTTGGATTGTTATAATGGTTTGGATGTCATGCTATCTATTTGTTTAGATGTCATGCTATCTGTTTGTATAGATGTTGTTACGTAGCATTTTGCCTGATATAGGATGGTAGCTCTTTGAACTGCAGGTATGACTTTAAGACAGATGTTTGCTCATTTGGCCTATAAGTCTATTATTACTCCTAAAGCCAGCTCTCTCTAAACCTGTCATCTCCTGGATTGACCTTGCCAGCAAAAAGAGGGATTCCCAGAGCCTTCCACTGAAGAAGAAGAATACTTTAGACTCATCCCAGCCAGAGATAGGCTACCTCTTACCCATTCCCACCTTGGAATGTAAAAAGAGTCCTGAGAATCCTTCCCAATTGCCTTGGAAATAAAAGAGCTTCAAATCTGGATTGATCCTTGTTGCTCATTGACGAACACTAATTTGATTAAGGGACCAGCCAATGAGTTTATGACATGTGGCCTCAGGGCGCTCATGCAATATTCACATTGTCGGTTCTTTTAACTGCTTAGTACATTGTTCATGCCTGAGGTTCTCTTGTCATAGTTGATGTTGTCTGTTATCTACTCTACTAAAACTATGATGAATCTTATCCCAGATGAACACATTAGTCTGGACAGTTCATCTGGTCTTGTCCATGCACCCAGTATGCTAAATGCCATCCTTGTTAATCAGCAGTTCAGCACAATTCATTGCATCCTTCTCTAGATATTGTGATGCGTTCAGGGTAGATTTTGAAGTTTTTTCTTACTGTTGATACTTCTATATATATATAATGTATAAACCACTAACTGATCATCTTTTGTGGGCCAGGACTTTATTACTTCTACAATGATGACAGTGGAGTAGAACAATTGTTTGGGAACCCGCAACTTGAGCTGAGATTCTTTGGTTGACAATTATATCATTAGAATTCTTCAATGACTTACCTACCATTCCTCTTCCCCCTGCCTGTAAACTGAAAGCATGCAAGTTGCTGCTGGCTGTTGACCTCACACCCTCTCCTCCTGTACCAATGTTTAAATTTCTTACTTATACGTTCGTTTAATGTATCTGAATCAGACTCTTCAAATTCGACCCCCTGTCGCCTGCCTGTGCATCCCCGTTTGTTTCTGTTAACGCAATGTCGAATCCTTGGTTTACTGGCTGCTTTGGCCAGGATCATCTGTCAGCAATCTGGTGAATTGAGTTTGTGCATATTTATCACGTTGGTTGCTGGCGAGCATACTGGGACTCGGGCGGGGTATCTATCTATCTATCTATCTATATGTGCACTGATTAAGATGGATTCGCATGCACTGAAGTTCCAAATGTGTAAAAGATAGGCGTTTCATGAGCGTCTCTCACTGGTCTGGTCTGTTTGATGTGCAAGTGAATTGTGATTGAAAGCTGGGACTGGGAGGGGACGAAAGGAAAAGGGTACTTGCTGCTACAGGTAGTTGCTGCAGCAGCAGGCTGCTGCAGCTCTAGTGGTGGTGGTAGTAAAGTAGGGCTGCTGTTGGCATGTGAAGGCCCACAGAAGAATGCCACAAAACAAAAGGTGTAGACCCACAAGGCAACCAGGGGAGTGAGGAATGACCCCTTGTCATTCTTGTCGCCTCAGGGCTTTGTCCTCATGCGTGCACTGCATCTGCATGCCATGCCATTCCAATGGCATGCAATGCATGGAGCTCAAGAGGCCCAACAAGGCCTGGCCAGGTCCTCTCCTCTCCCATGGTAGGAGTAGATGGATAGGATAGTGTAGGGTAGGGTAGGATTAGATATAGGATGGATGGATGCTTTAAGATTGAAAGGATGATGTGAGAGATGCTTGATAGATGTTTGACACTATAATGTCTTGCTTGGGTGTTGCCTTGTTGAGGTGACACCATGATATTTAGTGTGCCACACAAGTTGATTCTGATTGATTGCAACTTTGGAGACTCCCTTTTGGTCACTAGCCAGTAGCCAGCCAAAGCCAGGCACATTGTTTTTTCTTTTGGAGCATGCCTAGTGTTTTCTTGCAGAGGTGAAGCTTCTTTGGAGGAGGCAGGCAGGGCAGCTTGGACACAAGCTGCAAACAGGGGATGATGGCCACACCCATCCTCCTTACTCACACCTCTGGAGGATCTATCATCACCCCAAAGGTTAATATTCCCTCTTCTTTTGATGTCCAGTTTGGTAGGGTAAGTTTTGTGGAAAAAGATGCAGGGGCAATGTTTTGTTTTGCATGCTAGCTCTCCTCCATGCAGGGCAGGGGCAGGGCAGCCCCATCTGGTGGTCTTTTTTGCAGCAGGTGTGTGGTTTTGGTGGAAGCCATAGCAAATCTGCAAATGTGCTTGCCTTTGCTTTCTGGAGAGCAAATAAAGTGCAGCCATTAGCTTAGGCAATGAGTGTTACTATGTACTAACAGTAAAGCCTTTTGTGCATTTTGAGAATGCAAGAAAGTTGTGCTGACTGTGTTTTAGTATGTAGTATTATTGTATCATGCTTGAATGAAGTCGGACAGAGATTAGTGTGTATTAACCGAAATAAGCAAGCATGCATGCAGAACTAATACATATCTAGCATAAAGTAGAGTTGAACCATCAGGTTTATTATATATTGATTTAATTCAATTCAAATCCCATGGTCAAATTAAAGAACCCTGTGAATAAATCCCCAAGGAGATAGATGGTCCTAAAAGATTTCAACTGGCATGCATCTGCACTTGTCAGAAGATAAATTGAAGTCTACTCTCACCAGGGCAACTTTAGCTAGCAATTTTCATCACAATTTTTGCTTTTTTCTGAAAAGCTCTTATATTACAGATTAAAGATACCGGCAATACGGTCAGTCCCCTCTGGAGCATGGTATTGATGGAAATCATGATATATATAGGGCCACTTCATTCTCTTTAGTAGCAAACTTTACCTTTTGCAGATTGTTGAGCTATTATTAAAAAAACTTTATCAAGTAGGAATAGCATCATACAAATACATAATCACTCATAATATAAATATAAACATTTTTTTGCACTGCTTCATATAAGGACTCATCATAGTATACGGTTCATGTTGGTGGAGACCAGGCCTGTTCTGGTTTCAGATTATGTATAGTAATAAACTAGCTAGGAGCAGCAGCTATAGGATGGTCATAGCTAGATCAAATGAGGCAGGCATGCTACATTTTTCCAGTGAAGTATCATGTGTGTGTGTCCATGGATAGATGCATAACAGTGGTGGCCTGCCACTCTTATCACCATCAGCATGCCAGTAGCATCTTTTGAGCAGTATATATACACAGGTTTTGTCCTCAGCTAGAAACTCTGGTGCACACAGTCTGCTAGCAATTAATTGACAAATGTACAAGGCAGCCTACTGCTCCTCCTTGGCTGCTTCAGCCACTGTTTTTTCCTCCCCCTCTCTGCCTCTCTCTTTTCTTTTGCAGCGTCATTCAGTACAAATATATTTTGAATGAATAGCTTGTAGTTCCTTTCACATTTGAATTCCTTTTTGAGCATGAGTACTACTAGCACTTCTATAACCTCCTCTTCCTAAATGAATGTTAATGGTCATTGAATTGCTGCTGCTTCACTCATGTACATGTACTGTACTGTGGTGCAAGGCTAATCTAGCTTTGTAGGCAACAAATGGCCATGCACAAAATGAGATAGGCAGAATGCATGGAACTGCCATCAAATCGATCCAACCAGCAGCTTTATTTATTTGGATGGAATGGAATATTTGACGCAAGAATGTTTTTGTGGGGGTGGTTGGTTGTTACTACTACAGATATATCCCCACGGTTCAGAGAGTGCTTTCCGGGGTGCAGAGGATGAACAATCTCTAGTGGCATGGGAACTAGCTACTAGTCATCACTCATCAGCTGTATACATATATCCTGCTGCTGTGTAGTAGTAGGCCATTGCACGCCGACTTCCTTGCTTTTACCTCTCAAATCCTCTCTCCTGTGCTGTGTGTGTCAACTCAACTCAAATGTGGGGAGAGATCATGAATGTTTGCAACAAGGGGAGAGAGAAAGCACCAAAT
>CM041630.1:6560454-6595716 GCA_023333625.1 Bothriochloa decipiens
GCCCCGTCCCCGGCCGTCCCGTCCCCGGCCGCCGCCCGTCCTCTCCTCCTCAACCACCGGCGGCCGGCGCCCGCGCCGCCCCCGCTCCGGCAGCGGCCGCGGTCGGCCGAGCTTCCCCGCTGCCCCCCTCAGCCCGCGCCACCCCGGCCCGAGGTCCCCCGCGCCACCCCGGCCCGAGGTCCCCCGCAGGCCAGCAGAGGGAGAAGAAGAGGAGGAAGAGGAAGAAAGAGAAGGGGAGGAGGAAGAAGAGGGAGAAAGAGAGGGGGGAGGAAGAAGAGGAAGGTACCGACCCGACCGCCCGTCGATCCTCGCATCGTTCCCACCGGCCATTGATCCTCGCGCCCGTTCGAAGAAAGAGAAGGGGGAGGAGGAAGAAGAAGGAGAAGGGGGAGAAGAAGAAGGGAGGAGGAGGAGAGGAAGAAGAAGGGAGGAGGAGGACCTCAGCCCGACAACATTCCACATCATCGAAGCTGTTCGTCCACATCGTCGTCCTCGCCCATCGCTGTTCGTCCACGCCGTTGTCCCCGTCCCTCGCCGGAGAAGAAGGTAAAGCCCTAGGGTTGTTGGCCATCGTGACGTTTATGTCACTGATGACCTTCATGTCGGAATTGCGGATGTGCGGGCCATCGTGCCGTATATGTGTTCATCGGCCATCGAGCCGGCTTTTTTCTTGCAGGTTCTGGAAACCTCCCCGTACAGGGGAGGTTCTGCCGAAATTTTTAACTTTTACAGTATTGTGTTTCTTCTTTTGCAGAGTAGTGCCTGTCATAGGGGACCTTGGAGGACCCTGATTGTTTGCCCCGCTAGCCTATCTCCACCGCCATCCTAGGTATAAATCACCTCTCTTCCTTACCGTTGTCATATGTAGATCGCATAGCCGAGTTAGGCGTCTCCTGTCTGAAAGGGATACACGGTCGTTGGTATGCGGATCAGTGCATATCTGTGACGGTATCTCTTTCGGATTGTCCATGTTTTTTGGACAGCCCGAGGATGCGTAGATGGGTTAGCTTCCATGTTCCACTCTCGTCCGACTCGGAGTTTCGGCAGCACCCCCCGTTGTTCTCCGGATACACACTCTCCCCGCCAGGACGTGTATCGGGAGAACAGCGGGGAGGTGCTGCCGAAATTCCGTCTCGGACGGGAGCGGAGCATGGAAGCTAACCTCATCTATGCATTCTCGGGTGAGAATAGGACCTATCCTTCACCTATTAGATGGTAGGAACACCTTGTAGATGCAAATGCTGGTTTTATTACCCGCTTACATTGGCGTATGACAGAGGATGGCTGACCGTGAGTGGATGTACACGGGCTTCGCAAGTAAGACCTCTGAATGGGTTAGGGGGACCAATGCTTTCCTAGAGCATGCATTTGGCCGAGCCGCTAAAGGGTCGAGTCGGATGCCGTGTCCCTGTAGCAAGTGTAAGAACAAGAAAAAGAAACAAAAGCGTATCGTGGGAGTAGATATTCACAATAACGGATTCGTTCCAAACTATTCCTGCTGGATCCACCATGGTGAACACCATCGTATCAGGGAGGAGGTAGTGAGACCCCTCCTCAAGGAGTATGATGCAGATGCCAGGATGGCAGACATGATGGCAGACTTTCACGATGCACGGTTCGTTGAAGGAATGGAGGTGGAGGAAGATCCAGAGGAAACCGCAAAGGCATTCTACACCATGATGGAGGCGGCACAGAAGCCCCTTCACGAGAATACAATGGTTTCGCAACTGGATGCCATTTCACGCCTAATATCATTGAAGTCACAACTGGGCATTAGTCGAGACGGCTTCGATCTCGTGTTAACAGTTGTTGGCAAACTGCTTTCGGATCCTCACACCCTGCCGAAGAACATGTACGAGTCACAGAGGCTCCTTTGTGCACTTAAGATGCTGTATGAGGGGATCCAAGCTTGTCCGAAGGGGTATGTCCTATTCAGGGGAGACCACGAGACAGCAACACACTGTCCAAAGTGTAAAGCCTCTAGGTTTGTGGAGGTAGAAGACAGTGATGGCAAGAAGAAATAATCTAAGATCCTCGAGATGGTCATACAACACCTTCCTTTCCTACAGAGGCTCCAACGGCTGTACATGACAGAGGAGTCCGCGAAACAGATGACGTGGCACAAGAATGGCAAAAGATACAGTGACAAGATGGTACACCCAGTGGATGGTGATGCATGGAAGCACTTCGATGACATGAATCCTAGCAAGGCTATGGAGGCTCGGAATGTACGCGTAGCGCTGGCAACAGATGGGTTCAACGGAGATAATTTCTAATTCATGTAATACTATATTATTATTATTATTACCTTGCACATTATGTTTCTTTACAAGTACTTGTCATTTATTTATGCTAACTATTTTAATCTTTGTCATTGCAGGCACTCGACAAAATGCCAGGCGAAAGGCGGCAGCGGCCGCAATGAAAGGTCCGCTCACAGTAACAGATCTGTAATGAGGAGCAGGCGATCGCCAACGACGACCCAGAGGAGGAGGTGTTGGTGGAGCCGTCGACCAGTAGGGGGGATGCCCCCAGCGGACGTCGCACATCGACGAGGAGGCTGCAGTTCTAGGAGGCCTTGCAAGGGGGGACGACGACGACGACCAGTGACAGCGGCGGTGGCGGTGGCGACGACGACAATGACGACGACGGGGGTGAGCTGACACTAGGCGAGACGGCGACACCAGGTGAGATGGCTTCCTCAGGTTCGAGCAGGCCCTACCAGCGTGGGCCCTCGTTGCTCCCTGACCCATGGCCGCTCCGTTCTCGTCGCCCGGTGATTCGACCAGTGGGTGAGACGTAAGTATCCATTGTTGATTTCACTACTTGTTCATATGACATGTTGAAAATTGAACTGCAGACTAACAATTGTTGTTAATGGCTCATGCAGTAGTTGGATGTTTGTGAGCGGAGGGAGCGGTTCACGCCATATCAATGGCATCCAGGGCCTGCTGATTAGGGAGTACTACCCTGGCTTGGTCACCCACAAGGGTGAGGTACAGGCGCCCATGAGGTGGGAGCACTTCTCCAGCGTCACGGACTCCAACGGCGAAACCTTGGTGGCGAAGATCAAGATGGAGTTCTGGGTGAGTCTTTTCATCGTACCGCATTTCTCAATACTATGCATTCGTTAGACGTTCTTGAAACAATGATGAGTTCTGTGTGAGTTCTGTGTGCAGGACTTCTTCACGTGTGAGGAAGGGAGAGAGCAGCATGTGGCGCGGGTGTAGGAGGCCGTCTGCAAAGATCGTCTCAAGGACCTGTACCACGAGGCGCATCTCCAGTGCGTCATCAGCTACTACGCCGACGTGCTTGGCCAGGTGGTAAAGAAGCCGCAAGTCAGGGAGATGCTACTCTAGAGGGAGACCGACCTCACCGAGGCGCAGTACATGCAGGTAATTAAGTAGGAAACATTCATTCTGACTTCTTCCGTGAAACATTCAATCATCTTCTGGCATGTCAAATACTTGATGTCATGCAGATGTGTCCGGAGTGGTGCGACAAGTACCGGGACTGCTGGGCAGCCATTGTGCGTGAGTGGACCACAGACGTGGCGTACCAGAGGCGCAGAGAATATCGGGAGCGCCGCCTACAGATGCAAGGGGCACCACACCACCAAGGGAACCAGTCCCTCCCATTGTTCATGGAAAGATGGGTACGCTTCTGTTGAGCTATTTATTCTAGCACTCAATTGTCATTACTTGTAACCATGTTTGTATTTTCCTCGCAGACCCAGTCGCATGGTGGGCAGGTCATCAACGAGTTCACGGGGTACGCCCTTGCTCACAAGGGCAAAGCGACGGCGGTGGACAACGTCTACGACCCGGCGGATTGGCCCGACGCATACACTAACGCGAGCGTCTACCCCAAGCTCACCGAGTACACCTCCGCGGCTCGCCAGCGCCATGGGGAGACGTTCGATCCCGCCACCGACCCCCTGGACACAGACCTTTTGATGAGGTTGGGAGGAGGAAAGCAGCACGGCCGGTACTAGATGGCCAACAGTGTCATCGAGTCATCCTCTGTTCCCACGCTGAGCCAGATTGGACGAGAAGGGACCATGAGGTCCTCCGACATCCCTTAGCGCCTCGGCAGCCGAGCAACACGTAGATGTTCTTGGCATTTCAGGTAAGTGTAGTTTTATTCATCGTTCACTCGTTTCACACATGTACCTTGCCTTCACATACCATCAACCTTGCGGATGTAATATTGCAGGCCCAGATCACACAGTTGCAGGCGAACCAGAAGAATATGGCGGTGGCCCATCAGCGGCAGCTGGCGGCTATCACGCAGCACTACCAGCATCAGATGCAGGACTTTGCCGCCTACTTTCGGGGCCTTCAGATCCCGGGAGTGCAGCAGGCCGAGCTCCCTGCCTCGATCTTCACTCCACCACCTATTCCTGTGCCTACTCCTATAGGGACTCCGGTGAGTATATTGTCTGTTGCTTTAGCTTGTGCGGCCATCCTGCAGGCACTAATGAGATCACTTGTCCTTTGTGTAGGAACATTAGGCGGGTTCAAACCCGACTCCTGCAGATGCCAGCCCTCCACTAGGCCCGACTTTCCCGACTCAGGTGTTCACATGGCCAGGTACCGCTTCTCCTCCACCGACGCAGCAGGGGCACTCCGGGCCTGCAAGCGGCCCTCTACTTCCGCCGTCCTACTGGACGTTCCAGTCGACGCCGCAGTCAGGGTGGTCTCCGTGGGAGCAAGGTGGGGGCTCTGGGGCCCCTGGGGACGCCGGGTCGAGCTAGGTACCTCTATTGCCCGCTTGTAGACTTGTATAGATGAACTTGTTGCTCTTTTGGACTGGTGAATTTGTATGGATGTAACTGATGAATTTGAAGACCTTTATGTATGAATTCGTGTTGAGACGTCATTTGATGATGAAATATGATTTTTATGTGATATTCTAGTCTATTGTCGTGAATATATGTGAAATTACATGTCTGGAATGCAACAAAACAGAAAAAAAAAATTCCAGCTTTGCCGAGAGCCAGCACTCGGCAAAACTAGGCATTTTTCCCAGCAGAGCCCAGCTTTGCCGAGTGCTGGCGTGGCACTCGGCAAAGAGGTCATACCTTTGCCGAGTGCCAGCACTCGGCAAAGAATTTTTCAAAAAAAAATAAAAAATCTTTGCCGAGTGCCGGGCGTGGCACTCGGCAAACAATTTTTTAAAAATAAAATAAAAAATCTTTGACGAGTGCCTGCCACGTCACACTCGGCAAAGAGTGCCGTCAGGTTGACGTCGCCCGTTACCTTTGCCGAGTGCTGGCGTGGCACTCGGCAAAGCCTTTGACGAGTGACTGCCAGGTGGCACTCGGCAAAGACTCCTTTGCCGACCAATTCTTTGCCGAGTGGGCTTTGCCGAGAGCCGCACTCGGCAAAGCCTTTGCCGACGGCAAAGGTGCCGGCACTCGGCAAAGACGGTGGATCCAGTAGCGATGAAGGTTTAATAGCTACTACTGGGAAGGATCTCTCAAATGAGTGAGATTACCCAATATTTAAACTGGCTCTGGTTGCCACATTAGATCTATTCCTCAAAGCGAAGGATATATGGACCTAATTGACACCACCACTCAAAAAATTGATGGACCTATTATGTATTTAGTTTATCTCATATATGTACACGTATATATATGTATGGCAGGAATGAATTGAATCGTGTTCAGTTCCCTCTGTTCGATCTTGGGCATGTTTTGAATGTGTGTGGTCGCCTGACATGAGACATAAAGAGATCACGATCCAAGAGAGAGACTGAGAGAGGAGCAACATTTTCCAACAGCTGTTTTGCAGTCACGTATAGTAGCTATCGGAGCCCTCCTTTGAGTACCACTTCTCCATGGGCAGCATGTACGGAAAGAGACCCACACTACAGACACTGCGTGCTTGGCTACCGCCCTGCCCACTACCATAGCTTTGCATTTCGTCCCTACAATACACAAAGTGTGCTGGATGAGAGAGAGACAGAGAGAGAGGGTGTGTTTAGTTCAAAAAAAAATGTCACATCGTGTCACCTCAGCGCACTATAGCATTTTGTTTGTATTTGATAAAAATTGTCCAAACTTTGCATAACTAGACTCAAAATGTTCGTCTCGTAAAGTACAACAAAACTGTATAATTAGTTTTTGATTTTATCTATATCTAGTACTCCATACATGTGCCGGCATTTTGATGTGACAGGTGATAGAAATTTTGTATAGTAAATTTTGAAGTAATTTGTGGGAACTAAACACAGTCTCTGAGAGAGATATTAGATTTTGTTTGGATCTTGTGCATCCATCCATCCACTCGTGAAGGGACAATGAAAAGCACAGGGTTTCTGCAGGCTCGGTGCCACCCATCTTTAAATGCGAGCACAGCATGCAGCACTGGTACTGCGATTACAGAACCATGCAGCTGTTTGTAGCCTATTGCTAGAGCTCATCACAAAAGCCGACCGTCCATACATTCCCCTCCTCTCCTTTAAAGTACATACATGAAATCTATACTATACTATACCTTGTATTGTTCTATATCTGAAAAATATTCTACTTGTTGTACTTACTGCTGTATAGCATCACTGTTTCTCCAGTAAGGACGTCGTCGATGAGCAATTGTTGATAGTGGTAGTCACCTAAGACCAAGACTCACTTTGGTCCAACATTGTTTTCTAGGTTATTAACTTATTATCTACATTATTTGCCATTTACATTTGTTTTTATATCCAAACTCATCCCTGTGTTAGGTTAGTCTTCACTCTAGATATTTAGTTGCATGAACAAACCAAATCGATTGACCTCTTGAGCTTAACAAACCAATAAATAAAGACAGAAAAATATACTTGGACACTAGCTAGATATGTACACACAATTATTCAGCATTCAACACACAAAATATTTTTGGGTTCAACAAGGTGTAGGAAAAATATGGTTTATCATTTATGTGTATAGCTAGCTGGTTCAATCTCTAATAAGCCATCAAACACATGTGCTTAATTAAGTTATTCATGCTTCCCTCATCGACTCATTATGGTGCGCTAACCGCTAAGAGAAAATTTTGCCGATCCAACCCTAGTTTTCTTGAGGAGCTAGCGTGAGCCAAAGGAGGAAGATGTGAGTGAAAGAGGCCATTTCTATATTGTCCACTAGCCGATTAAAAACTATAGATACAAGAAATTGTCGATTGAAGAAGAGCATGATGTCCTCACCCATGCTACATCACCCAAAATGCTAAGTCACCCTATATATATGTGTGTATATATATATATATCTAAATTACCCATTTCTACCACTATTAATATATATACATGAAGCATGAGTGATAAGTATATATTTTCATAATTCATCAATTCTAAAAAGTGTCCGTTAAGATTATTCTAGCCACACGAATAATAGTCTCTTAATAATTGTTAAAAGAGAAATGGAATTCAGAGTGCATTTGGAATCTGTCAGACTTTAGGTACAGTGATCTTTTTGCCCACTCTCCCTTTTATTCATTGCATGTTAAGCCTATCTGCGTCGTCTGGGTGGTTTGTAGCGGTCGACTGACCTAGCTATATGTTGTAGCTTTTGCTCCTTTGCCTATGTCAGGCCATATATGGAAGGCATGCATGAAACCACGTCTATGACTGTTGAGCAGCAATAATAAAGACAGAGGCCGGCCAAAGGAGATCACACATCGATCGTTTGTGTTTTGTCTCTCCCTGGTTCGTGGCTTGTTTCCTTCTGCAGGCGCTCAAACTGTTTCAGCAGCGTTCTCAGCACCGGCCGGCCAAACAACAACCCTGCAGCTACACCTGCTAGCTACCTCTTCTCGTGATCCATCTGCTCGGCTCAGCTCTTATCAGTGGCCGAATGTTTCTCGCTTTGCGTTTGTCTTTTGGTTGGCAATATACAGTGACACCGGCCGGGAGCCGAGGAAACAAAATATCGTAGAAAACTAAAAGACCCCAGGTGATTTTCCCGAAGATTTTATAACTAGTTTGCAATTAGGTACTTTTATCAGAATATAAACTACAAAATTTGAATAGCTTGGCGCCGGCCGTCTTTAAAATTACACTTTGTCACATTACGTATTTATTTTGAGATGAAAGAAGTATTATTAACCATCTAGCTCTCATGCGAATAATGAAGGGTGGACGTTCAGGGATTAGTTGGGCCATTGGACGGAAAGAGCGAGTACGAAGAGAATCAGTGACGGTGGCCCCATTGACGACTATCCATAAGCTAAAGTGGTGTTTTTTTCAAGATAAATTTTGAATATCCTAGAGTGGCATGCTTTTTTTCCCCAGAGGGATTATATATATCACTCGCGAACAAAAGTTTAATCGTTATTAGAAAGTATTTCCAGGGTCCAACAGGGGTGGATTGAAAAGAGTCTCCAACAAGAACCCCACACGTTGTCTCCACCATGGCTACCATGTCTTGCTCAACCTAGCGTTCTTGTGAACTAAGTATCCATTAATCTCATATGAAACCATATATATTAGGCCCTGTTGGTTCCTCAAAGACTAGGGACTTTTTTTTGGGAATATCAAAGACTAGGGACTAGAGACTAAATTTTAGTCCCATTTAGTTTTTAAATTATCAAACATAGGGACTAATTGAGGGATTAGTCCCTAATACACTAGTCTCTCAAGAGGTGCTAATTAGGACTAGTGGTCCTTGTATAGTCCCTAGTTCATAGTCTTAAGAACCAAACAGGCTCTTAGTCCATCAATGGTTGTTACTCAATTATCCAAATCAAATTGGGACTTTTTTTATAGGATGGTGGAGAGAGAGAGAGAGAGTTGTCATGTGACTTCATGACTGCCCAAGAGGGGGTTGAATGGGGTGTCTAATTTCAACATTAAATTTAGGAATTAATATATGAAAACTGCCACTAGGAAAATCATAAACTAAGTCTAGCATGACTCACACTTGATTTTTTCTAGAGTACAATAGAGTTTCGCAACCTACAACCAATTTTATCAACACTAGCCTATAGCTAATCTAGGGAGGTAATGGACACACAAGGGGAAGAAATAAATATGGTAAGAGCTATAGAGTAGAAGAGGGCATAACCTCTAGGGAGATGAGGCGATTTATCCAATGGTATGGAAGCTAATCACGGGTACATGCAAATAATTAATAACCGTCAAATCTAGGAGATATATCAGTTGAGAAAGGAAAGGAGATGAGGGTATATACGGCTTTTACTCTTTTTGTGCACATCCTTAATCTGACAAAATTTTCAGAAATAATCAAGTCAATTGTTTTGGGATGAATTCAATAATAATTTCCAATTTCTTATAGAACGACAGTGTGTGAATGTGACTAGCAGCTAGTCAGGTGTAGATAAGAGAGCCGGCTGGCCGCTCATCAACATCATCTGTCGTAGCGGCGTGATGCATGTAAAGGTAATGAATGTTTCTTTGCCTTACGTACGGTTCAACAGTGTACTGGTATGAGGAGGGAATGCTGCAAAATGCGCTCCAAAAGCGAGACAAGGTGATGCCTAATATATAGTAGGTCGATCAATCGGAAATAAAGATGCATCCATGAGCATGAGTCGCCGCATGCTTGCTAGTATCTGCTTGTGTACATCAGCCAAACCAGGAAATAAAACAAAAGCTCCTGCCTTGGCGCGCCTAGCTAGCTTGCATTGTACAGTCGTTGCTTATTCTATAACTTAAACTCGTTTTCAGGATATATAGTATAATATGCAATAGTAATATAATTAATCTACTTATTACGTGGCATATGCTGCAGAGATTAACAATAAAAAGTGCGTGGGCTGCTTAGTACAAATCAATCGGGAATTGCATAAACTAATTGACCAGCTAGCATGGATGCAGATCGAGCACATGCTAACTGCATGCCTCACTACTGTCAGGCACTTGGATCAATCATGATATGGAAGAACTCATAGTTCAGGTCTAATTACATGCGCATCTGCTTGCTGATCATGCGATTAGACTGCTTTGAACGAGAGCCCAGACAGTCTTTAGGTCATCAACTGGCTGCTGAATGTGCCTGCTGCCTGGTCAGAGACAATGATGCCTTAAGTCCTACCCTGCATCTATAGAGTTGATGAGTAGAGTAGTTTATTTGAGAATGAATCTGCTGAGTTTGCTTATGCAAAAAGATACGCTAGCTAGCTGCAGTGTTTGCCGGCCTCTAGAGTTCAAGTGAACCACCACCAGAAAGCGTGGCACAAAATATTTGTGAGCTATATATAACTATGGCTCTCAGCCAAAGTAACACCCTCCTAATGTGCAATAATTAAGGCCCTACCATCAGTTTGGCATATATATAGAGGATCTTCTTGTGCAGGTCATTTGCGCGTGGCTTGTTTCCTACTTAGAAGCAGCTTCTTATTCTTTTCAATCACATCCTACTTAGAAGCTAGCTGTTGTGCAGTAATAATCCTGTTCTTTGCATTGATACTGCGCTTTGTAAATGACCTCTGCATGGATGCATTACCAAACAACCTATTATTTTTATTCATGCATCATGTATATCTATGACTTGATGGTTTTGGACATTAGAATATTTTGGACTACTACATACAAATAGTACCCCACACTTTGAACTATTTTAAACTCCACTCACATGATGTAATGTAAATGTGCCTTTTAAGTGTACACATGATGGACAGAGAGATACCAGGCCGGCCGGCCTCATGCACGAATTGTCTCATCACATGGGATGGCGCGTGGGGCCATGGCTATGCATGGCAAGGGCTGGCAATCTACTACGTGACACAAAGGTGCGCACATTATTGCACCCAAGTCTTAAGAAAGCGAGACACATGTACATATAAATACTAGATAGATATAGTCTTTTCGCGAGGATTTTATTCTTTGGATTTTTGTTTATTTGTTTCCACCAATGCAATGTATGGAGCTATAGGACTTGTCTACGTACCTGCTGACTCGCTTTTGTAGTTCACTGTTGTCTTGTCCATATCCTCTCTCTCTCTCTCTCTCTCTCTCTCTCTCTCTCTCTCTCCAGATTACATAGTGCCTAAATAAATCTCAAAGTCTCTTTTTAAGGAGACTGACCAAATTCCAGATGCTGGCTGCTTTGACCCAGCTTAACATGAATGTATTATGTAGAAGTCTGTCTTGTGTATGAACATATATGTATGTCTGTTTCTCTGTTATGCCCTTGTACCACATCCTACAACGACATGTCATCCTGACATTAACAAGAAAAGGGAGTTGAAGAAATATTCTAATTAAACTGTCTTCAACTCCAATGCCCATACAGATGGTAGTCTTTGCCTCTGCATAAATGCAAGGGAATAAATCAAAACTGCAAAGTTTCTTTAAGCCCCCCACCCCCGGCCCTGCAATGCAGTGCACTGGACTGCATCCCCCTGCATGAAAGGGACTGGAGCATGGGGAAAAAGAGTGGCATTCTTTTGGAGCTTGCTGCTGCTACCATCCCAATACTCAGAGGTATCTTGGTTGCTTTCCTTTTCAATGGCCATGCATTGGACACATATTATCTGTGAGATGTGGATGTGGATGTTGGGTTTGGGTTCAGACCTGAATGTGATGTGTGTACATGTTCTGCTGTTCACTGGCCTTCACTTGTCCCCAAGACAACCACACACCACAACAAGACAGGAGAGAGTGAGAGGGCAATACATGCAAGAGGGATGGAGGAAAAGTTCATGCATGGGCTGTAGCTGCTGGCCATTTGCCATCATTACCTTAATCAAAGTTGAGTCATGGTATGGGTGCATGGAGTGGAGTGGATCCCTAGTTTCCTTTTTCATTATTGCACCAATCTTTGGATCGTTTGTGACATGCTGACACTCGAGTCAGGTGATGGTGTTGTGTGTTGCTGCATGCTGCATGCTGACAGTTTGAGACGTACAGGATGCCACAAACAATTGTACAAAGAGAGATTCTCATGGTGAATCTTAGGGGTTTAGCCTAATTAAGCTCCTAAGTCCTAACCCTCTGAAGCACTTATCATTCTACCTAGCTAATAGACCTCCTTACGCAATCATGTGATAATAGAATATCTGTCTTAGGATGTTCCCCCTTGCATATGCAATTATACATGCAGCTATTGCTTAAAGTTTAGCTCAGGTTCAAACTAATAAAAAAGTAGGAATTGTTAGGCCATTCATTAATTGCATGCTCAAACTAACTTTCCTTTTTGACAAAACTGAGGAAGGCCTTGTTTAGTTCCCAGATTTTGGGTCCAGATTTACTATGCAAAAAGAAGATTCTCCATCATATCAAAATGGTGGCACATGCATAGAGTACTAAATATAGATAAAATCAAAAACTAATTGCACAGTTTGGTTGTACTTTGTGAGACAAACGTTTTGAGTCTAATTAGTCAATATTTGAACATTTTTTATCAAATGCAAACGAAATACTACAGTGCACTACAGTGCCAGAACGGGAATTCAGCCATCCCTAATTTAGTGAACTAAACAAGGCTGAAATAAACAAAACAACAAAATAGGTGCTTAATTTCCACAGCAACACCAAGCTCTTTGGGGAAGAAAAAAAAAGGAGCTCACCTCGATCCATGCATAGCTTGCATCCCAAGAACATCATACCATATGTGCAGCCAATGTTTCATCAAAAAAAGATTGCAGCCATTGTTCGTCTTGGTTTGGTTTTGGGTCTGGAGAGCTTTGCCCTCGTCAGCCATGGCAAAAGTCCAAGGGAGCTGCTGGCTAGCTACTGGGGGTGGGGGGCCAGCTGAGCCTGGCCACCTGCCAGGAAGTAGCCAAGCATGCTTAAAGGGTATGCTGAAATGGTACTGGTACCTCCCAATTAGAAACAGCTTTCATATCTCTCTCTCCTCTCTGGCCCCCTTCTTCCCTCTGCATCATTCATGAGAACATGCTATTGACCGACATCTCTCTTTTTTGTCTGCAGCTGTTGACTACCCAGAATTCAAAAGAAAGCAATCTATCTAGAATCTATCATGCATATATCTCCAAGCTATGCTAGATATATAGCTAGGGTCATATGCATGCTTGTATATATGGTTTGCAAGATACACCACTCTTAACTCTCTTTTTGGGGCATGCATAGATGATACACCAACAATAATACACCATGAACACCTCATCTCACTCTCATTTATGCCCCTCTCTCTCTGTTTCACAAAACCATCATCCCTTGACAAATCTGCATCAAATATATACACCTCTGCTTTATAATACTGCAATTCATGGACACTGTGTATGCATGTAGTAGTGTTTGGTGCACATGTACCATGCTGCACCATAGTCATGAATTGGTCGACGACGCCAAGAAGCTTCTTTAAGCTAAAAAAACGACGTGGGCTTCGTTTATGTGTTTATCACTAAGTGCTAGAGGTTTGTGCAGGTGTTTGAGTATGTCACGACTTTGTATGAATTTCTATTCTTCTTAACTGAGCGGTAGAGCTCTTCTATTTTTTTAGAACAGAAAATGTAAAAAAAAAAAACTAGCTTGAAGTATGTTGCACTTGGCCATTCTATAGTTTCTTTTTTGAAAAGTGCCACCTTGTGCGCGGCCTTCCTGGAGGCCAGTGTATTGTCACTACTACATAATTGATTAACCGTAACGTTGCACTGTTCATTTCCGTGGCGGTCACTTTTTTTGTCCGTCGCGGTAAATCTGAGGATTTACGTGACGGGCTTTTTTTTTGTCGCAGCGGGCATTTTCGCCCGTCACAGTTAATTGAGTCACCGTGGCGGGCCTTTTAAGACGTCCGCTACGGAAAATAGCTATTTTCCACAGCGGGCATCATAAAAGACCCGTCACGGTAAATCAGCTTACTGTGGCAGGCAGGTAATAAGGCCTGCTTCGGTAAAGGCCGGCCCAGCAGGCGAAGCCCAATAGCCCATATTCGCGCACAGGTATATATTGCGGACCCTAGGGTTTCAGCGTCACTTTCACTTGATCCCTCACCCACAGCAGCCGCACCAGCGGTTCCTTCTCTTCTCCACTCCTCCCTCTCCTCTCCCTTACTCCTCCTCTCTCTCCCACCATCGAAGTTCCAGCGCAGCGACACCACTGCTCCCTCCCCACGTGAGCACCCGGAGGTCCTCAACCGGGGAGGGCGGTGGGAGCGAGCCCGAAGGCGAGGGCGCCGTTGCCGCGGCGTCTTGGCTGAGCTTGGCGGTGGGGGAGAAAGTGGACGAGCTTTTGCGCTGTGAAGAGAAAGTGGCTGCCTACCTGCTCGAGGGCATCGAGGACGCCAAGCGCCGCGTCGAACGCGCGCGCGCCACGCTCGCCGACATCGAGCAGCAGGAGGCCGTCACGCGCCTCGCACGCCAGGAGAGGCTGTGTGGGTCACGGCACTGCGCGGGTTCACGGTGGCGCATGGGGCTACGATCCGGCAGCGCCTCCACCTCTACTTCAAACCGAGGTATCCATCTCCATCACTCCTCCCTCTTCTTCTCCCTCTTCCGCTGTCCATCACCGTTACTCCTCCCTCTTCTTCTTTGCAAATCCGGCGGCGCCTCCACCTCTACTTCAACTGCGGCGAGGAGGCAGCGAGGAGGCCCAGATCCACCTGTACCTCGGCCGATCCGCGACCGGCAAGGCCAGATCTGCCTCGACCTCAGGCCGATCCGCGGCCAGCATGGCCGGATCCATGGCAGGGAAGGTCCACGACGACTGCGATGAGGAGGGGCCATGGTTACGGCGGCGGTGAGGATCTCCAGGTGGCGGCGCTAGGGTTTCGGGGTGGGATTGGGTTCGCCGGTGGGCTCGGAAACGGGCTCGCCGGTGGGTTTGTTTTTTTTTGTTTTTTCAAAACTATTTACCGCAGCGGGCACCGGGCAATGTAAGGTGCCCGCTGCGGTTATTCTAATTAACCGCAGCGGGCACCTTATGTTGCCCGCTGCGGTAAATCCATCTTCTGCAGCGGGCAAAGGTGCCCGTCACGGTGAGGCCATAATTAACCGTGACCTTCCATCCATAGCGGAAGCCTTTCCCCGCTGCGGAAAAGGCAAAGTGCCCGCCACGAAAGTCCATTACAGTAGTAGTGTGTTTTACTTGGATCATATCATACAGGTCTATACTGTTGTCTGTCTTTAACTGCACGCACCAGCAAGTAGAGGACAGAACAGCATATGCACAATTATTGGATCGGGGTATACATATGAAAGTCAAGGCCTACTAGTTAGAAACACATGTATATATAATGCCATTCGAATGTACACCACTCTTGAAGCCAGAGGATACATATATAATGTGTACCAAACCAATTAATTAAGATATATTTATGCGAGTACTCGTCTGTGCAAGGTGACACTGTAACTACACAGTATGAATATCCATCCGTTTGTATTGTACTTACATATATGCAGCTTGCAATGGCATTGCTGCATATTTAATACTATAAATGTGTGTACATGGAGTGGAGACAAAGACAAGTAGCTAGCTATGTGTCTTCGTGTGTGTGTGTGCGCGCGCGCGCGCGTATATATATACACAATCCTCTCGAGAAATAAAAAGGATCGATAATAAAGCTATATGTGTACAAGATCTGACGCGTTCAATGTGTCAGGTATAGAAATGGGCTAGCTATACGTATGTCACTGTATGGCTCATGAATATTGCCCGGCCGCTGTATTTCTATTTACACGCCTCTGTGTAGTAGCTGCTAGTGTAGTGTGTACATAAACATATGCATCCAACCATGACCTTCTTCTGGTTGCATGTATGCACTAGTAGACTGTTGGTGTTGCCATTGCCATGAGAGATCGACATCAAGGTCCAGTTGACTCTCACACACCATGCCATTGCCACTCTCTCTCTCTCTCTCTCTCTCATGTAGTTAGTTTGTAGACAGGTATCCTGGTATAGTAGTATGTAGAGAGCACGCGGCAGCTGCAGGGCCTAGACAGAGGTACCTGTACAAGTATAACTCTCACATGTACAATGCATGTAGAGACATGGATGGCTTTTTCAGAAAAGAAATGTATGCGTGCATTGAATTGGATCCTCAGCTGGCTCATCAAATCAGGCCTCAACAAATGGATCATTTGGATATATACATATATATATTGCTGGCATTGAGGAGGCCCTGCACAGTGCCACAACTGTTGTGAAGTGACACCTACATCCTACTATGAAACACACAGTGACACTGCTACTGCAATATGCAAGCAGAGGCACTACGCCATGGCGACAAAGCTGGTGGATGCAAATGAGCATATTACTTTACTCTTTTCCTTTATACAAAAGGAAGGATGTACATGTACTCCTTCGGTTAGTAATGTATGGTGCTTTATTAGACATTGATACGATTGATATGAGTTTTAATAGTAGTAGGCAATGTTGATATATAGGTAGCTGCCTTTTTTATATGGCCGGTAATACAAAAATATACATACATACCCCTTCCCACAAAGAAATATATGGTGCGTTTTGAATGTAGATAAGGAGAAGTAAAATTTACCAACGACTACAGAAATTATATGTAAGATTAGGTCCTTATTATAGGACGACACTTGCATTTTGTATTGAAAATGCCTCCGAAGTGATATTGATTATTTTAAGGAACGGTAAATGGTAATAATAGGTCTTATAACACAAATTAAGAGCCAAAATACATTTTACATGACCTTTTTCCCTAATCAAAATACCCCTGAATTACATCCGTACACAAAAGGAGTATATATATTATTAGAGTGATGTCCTTTGGTGTTTACCTTTTTCTATGAACAGAAGGGTTTATTCCTCCTCACTGATTCCTTGATGATCTTTACTTTTGCAAGGACAACACAACATTGTAGACAGAGAGAGAGAGTGTGTGTAGGGTACACAGATCCCTATGAGGTGAAGAGAATGTTATCTATCCATCCAAGTCCAAGCATTTCTCTCTCCCTCTCCCTTTTTAATTTTTGTTTCTTTTTTATTTTAGTTTGATGCAGCATGTTGTGCGTGTAAATGTGGGAGGGAGAGGGAGCAAGAGTCTCATTCCTTTTGCTGACTCCTTTAAAGCCATGCGCGCGCGCACAACGCAAGCACAAGCTCACTTGCTCACCTTCTTCTCCGCTTCACACCTCGCCAGCAGGTAGCAAGTGCTCACCTTCTCCGCTTCACACCTCGCCGGCCGGTAGCAAGTGAGACCTCATCTCTCATCACCGGCAATGGCCATCACACCGCGCGCTCCCCAATGATTGATCCACTCCGATCGCCATTGCCACCAGCAGCAGCAGCTTAATCCGTTCCGACTCATTAGTCGCTTCTGCTTTCTTGTAGTTTTATTTTAGCTTCATTCACACAGCAATGACCAACAACAACGGCAATGGCCCGAACGCAGCGGCGAGCGGCGGGTGGCTAGGCTTCTCGCTGTCGCCTCACATGGCGTCCGCCATGGACGAGCACCACCAGCAGCAGCAGCAACAGCAGCAGCACCAGGCTCAGCAGCACCATAGCATCTTCTTCCCTTCCGTCACTGCGGCGGCGGCCGCCGCCGCCTACGGCCTCGACGGTGGCGTGGCCACCAGCGCGTCGTCGTACTACACGCCGCAGCTGGCGTCCATGCCGCTCAAGTCCGACGGCTCCCTCTGCATCATGGAGGCGCTCCGGAGGAGCGATCAGCAGGATCACCACGGTACGTATGCAATGCAATCTATAGCTGAGCATCGTCGGTTCGTTTCGTTCTTGGTTTGATATATTTCTTAGCGGCCGTCGATCGATCGGCGTTGTTATTCATTCATTCAGGGCCTAAGCTTGAGGACTTCCTGGGCGCGGCAGCGGCGGCACAGTCGCAGGCCATGGCGCTGAGCCTGCAGGACAACCCAGCCGCGGCCGCCGCCTCCAGCTTCTACTACTACGGCAACGGCAACAGCGGAGGCGGGGCCGGGGCCGGTTCGGGCGGGCACCACCAGCACCACGGCGGGGGGTTCCTGCAGCCGTGCGCCGACCTCTACGGCGGTCCCTCGGGAGCGTCGCTGGTGGCGGACGATGAGGCCGAGGCCGCGGCCGCCGCGACGGCCATGGCGAGCTGGGTGGCGGCGCGCGCCGAGAGCGGCGGCGTGCTGTCCGCCGCCGCCGCTGCGGCTGGGCACCACCACCACGCGCTGGCCCTGTCCATGAGCTCCGGGTCGCTGTCGAGCTGCGTGACCGCGCACCCCGAGTACGCCGGCGTGCAGGTGGCGGGCGCCGCCGCGGCGGCAGCGTCGCTGGACGGCGGGCGCAAGCGCGGCGGCGCGGCGGGGCAGAAGCAGCCCGTGCACCACCGCAAGTCCATCGACACGTTCGGGCAGAGGACGTCGCAGTACCGCGGCGTCACCAGGTACACAACACTACACCCGTTTCCGTCCCGTCATGTGCTTGCATTGGTTAATCACGCACGTTTAGCATGTGGTGGTTGAATCATTAACTAAGTAACCACCTTGTCATTGTAAAAAAAAAACTAAGTAACCACACAGATTTAATGGCGCTGATTATAATTACATCTGCTTAGGTTATGATTTGCACTGTCGAGCCCATTAGTGAACCTAGTATTTCCCGAAAGAACTAACGACACGTGCGCGCACACTCACCCTACGGTATAAATCAAATCAAATAATCCGCTCCGATCCACATTATGGATGTAATAGGCGTGTATACAAATAAAAATGCTGAAACAGCATGCATGTGAACTAAACTGTGGATGAGATTAAAAAATGCAATTGAATTAAGCAGGCATAGGTGGACAGGGAGGTATGAGGCTCACCTGTGGGACAACAGCTGCAAGAAGGAAGGCCAGACCAGGAAGGGCAGGCAAGGTAATTAACAAATCAACCATTATATATATATATATATATAAGCATGTTATTACTACTAGCTAGTGTCATTGTTAGAACAACGTAAAAAGTTACTAACGATGGTGGTGGTTAAACAAACTGACATGGTGTTCTGGCTGTGTGGGGACGGTGGAATATTTACTTGTACGGCTTGTGATCTCTTCTCTCTCGGCCCCTGACTGTCACGCTCAGTTTATCTCGGTAAGCACCTATTTGCTGCACTGCACACACACACACTCACACTGCTAGCTGCACTGGCACTGGCACTGGCACTGGCAGCGCGTAGGAGTACACACATTCTTACATGCATGGTAAAAGTAAAAAAAATAAAAAGTTAATTTTGCTTGATGTGTCGTCGTCGGTATTAGGCGGGTACGACATGGAGGAGAAGGCGGCGAGAGCCTACGACCTGGCGGCGCTCAAGTACTGGGGCCCTTCCACCCACATCAACTTCCCGGTAACTTTATTTTCCTCTCTTCGTTTTTTTATTTACCGTGATTCATGCGTGACAGCCATGGTAACTCTGTGATAATGGTGTTTGGCTGCATGATATGCTTGCAGCTGGAGGACTACCAGGAGGAGCTGGAGGAGACGAAGAACATGACACGGCAGGAGTACGTGGCTCACCTCAGGAGGTAACACAGTTTGTTTTGACGTCCTATATAAATATCAATCTGATCAGATGGTATATTAACCGTTGGACATATATATGTATATATACTTGCAGGAAGAGCAGCGGCTTCTCACGGGGCGCGTCCATGTACCGGGGAGTCACGAGGTCAGCTCTCATCGATCTGAATGCATATGGACGACGACGGCACATGCATGCATGCGTCGTTGCTATTTATATTATTTGTTTTCCGTTTATATATATATACTACCGGCTGACAAACACAGCAAGTGATAGATCGATCGATACACTGATACAGTATGGCTAGCTGTGTATGTGTATGTATATGTATATGTATACATATGGAGCAGCAGCAATAGCAGTGACATATTGCATTGACATGGATGCGCAGGCACCACCAGCACGGGCGCTGGCAGGCGCGCATCGGCCGCGTCTCCGGCAACAAGGACCTCTACCTCGGCACCTTCAGTACGCGCTTCAATTTCCTCTCCCAACTACTTCAATTTCCCTTCCTTCTCTTCTCTGCATCTCCTCATCTGCACGCGCATTCATCATTCAGTTATACTACTCCATGCGTTGCATATATAGCATGGAAGCCATGGAGGTGGAGATCGATGGAGATGGAGACAACGTCATGCGGCCGGCGGTTTGACGACGACGAGGAGCTCCATCGATCCCGTCGCCATGCATCTCATCTCATCATTCTATAAACACATGCATGCGTGCTACTACGTACTACCTCCCAGCAGCTCCCGGCGTGATGCATATAGTAGTGTGTAGTCTAGTGTAGTAAGCTTTAGCCCCCCGCAATCATGCCTCCTACCTAGCTAGCTCGTGCCTGCCCAAAGAATGTCTTGCTGCTCGCTTTACTCCTCTCATTTCCCTTCTGCTTGCTTGGTCCTTACTTTGTGGCATGCCATGGTATGGCCCTCCTCCTCTCTCTCTCTCCCTGCATCAGCGTCAGCAAGTGTGATTTCTAGCATAGAGATAGCTAGGGAGGGAAGGGCTTTTGCATAAGGCTGACATGCCTCTCTTGTTTTTACACTGTCGTGGATCGCACGCGCTGGGGCCCCGGCCGGCCTCTGCACTGCACGGAGAGCTAGCTCTTTTCAGTTTACACCACCAATACCGTCGGCAGCCGCTCGCGCGCCCTGTTCAGATCATTCCTCCATGCACCGTGCATTGCATACACATGCTGACGTGGCTTGGCTAATAGTGGAGTACGTCTCATGTGCATGGACGACATCGCATGCATGCATGGCAGTCGTCGTCCACCTCCTGATGACAAGTCCGCCCTGACAACGGCCGACCGTGTGTGGTGTGCTCGTGCTGTGTCTGCTGCAGGCACGCAGGAGGAGGCGGCGGAGGCCTACGACATCGCGGCGATCAAGTTCCGGGGCCTCAACGCCGTCACCAACTTCGACATCACGCGCTACGACGTCGACAAGATCATGGCCAGCAACACGCTGCTGCCGGGAGACCTCGCGCGCCGCAGGAAGGACGACGACCCCGCCGCCGTCATCGCCGCGTCCGACGCCGGAGGCGGCGGCGGCGTCACGACGGCTGCTGCCGCGGCTGCCCTGGTGCAGCAGGCCGCCGCCGCTAATGCCGCCAACGCCAGCGCCGCCAGCGAGACGTGGAAGGTTGCCGCGCCGAGGGATGGGAGCCAGCACCACCATCATCACCACGACGTGCTCTCCGGCGAGGCCTTCTCCGTGCTGCACGACCTGGTGGTCACCTCCGCGGACGGCGGCAACGGCGGACACCACCACGGCCACAACGCCGCCACCGCTGCGGCGCAGCACATGTCCATGTCCGGCGCGTCGTCGCTCGTCACCAGCCTCGGCAACTCCCGCGAGGGCAGCCCCGACCGCGGTGGCGGCCTGTCGATGCTCTTCTCCAAGCCGCAAGCTCCGGCCCCGGCCCCGGCCCCGGCGCACGCCGCCAGCAACAAGCCGATGAGCCCGCTCATGCCGCTGGGCTCCTGGGCGTCCACGGCGGCGTCCGCGGCCAGGGCCGTCTCCATCGCGCACATGCCCGTCTTCGCCGCCTGGACCGACGCCTGATGATCGTATCGATCAGCCGATCCATCCATCTGAGCGACATGGCCGGCCGATCGACGTACGGCCAGCCATCACGTATCCGGCCGGCTGGCCGTTCTAGCTCTCGACCGGTTGGATTGGACTGGACTCTTCTTCAGATCAGTTAGTTAATTTAATTAGGGTTCTTGGGAAGCTACGGTAGCAAGTTAATTATTAGGTAGTAATAGCCATGGGAGATTGGTTAGCGAAGCTGCTAGGCGATATGATCGATGCAAGGACGGGAGTGTGCACGGCGCGGCCTCTGCTCTTTTCCTTCTTCTCCGGCTCCGTCGTCGGCAGCGGCGACGTGGCTGGAGGAGGGTTTTTGTAAAATGGAGGCCGGAGATGATGTGCGTCTCCTACAAAATATATATCCAGAACTAATCCATTACTAATGTTAAAGTTATAGCCTCTCACTGATTGGTTGTTATACTGTCTATTTGGAATTCTTGTTTCCTGATGGAGCCGCAAGCTGAGCTCTTGGGCTTGATCCCGATCCCGTCTGAACCACTTACGTGTGGGTCCGGAAGCCTCAAGGAGAGATTCCACTTGTGATTATAATTGTTGGTTAATGTTCTCTGGGCCTCAACTGGGCTGGCCCATCATCTGGGCTCAAACTTAATGAGTTTGCAATGGGCTGGAAAATTGAAGTACAATGAACTACAGTGAGTAAAGAATAGGCTCTATGAAACATAAGATCAATGTCAAAAAAAAAAAAAGACCAATTTGTAAAAACAGGACGATTTGTGCAATATCAATACTTTATTTGTGGTGGGGCGTTGAAATTTATGTGATATATGCTAGTTTGCACTACAAATACGCTTAATTGCCAGGCACCATTATAAAATCATGGACATTTGATGTAGGACACCACATCGATTACAACATTAATATATGAGAATTGAGGAGAGAGACATGGTAGGAAAAAAAAACCGTTTCAGTGGCACGTGATTATATATAAGCTGTTCTAGCTCTTGGTAAATACCATCACATCTAAATATACATTAAAAAGAAAAATGGGTACCTTACAATTTGGAACGAAGGGAGTATATCAAGTCGTAAAGGTAGGGTATTTTGCGATTAAAAATATGTGCAGCGGCTGAGTATATAAGCTGTTCTAGCTCTTGGTGCAGGTGCAGCCACCCATCAGCTTCAGCAAAGCAAGCAACGCAAAATGTCTAAGCAACAGCAGCTTCGTTCATACAAAAGAATCGATCGAGACGCTGCTACTCTGTACTATTCTCTAAGCAGCTACGAGAATTTACATGCGACAAGTCAGAGCTGACCTGAGATATCTACACTCTAACCGAATTCAGAGGGCTGAACTGAACAATTCGAGGCACTACTACCCTCTGAACGGAGCTACAGCCTAGAGCCTAGAGCTACATCCATGGCGCGGCCATCCACCGTCTCATTTCATTTGACGTCCTCGCCGATGAGGTCGAGGCCGACCAAGAGGAACGCCACCCCCTGGAACAGCAGGAAGTAGAAGCGCATCCCCTGCTTCGCCAACAAACTCCGTGCCGCCGCCGTCAGCAGCAGCAGCGACAGCGCCAGCTCCTTCTTGTACATCCGGCTGTACCTCGTCGTCGCCCCTAGCTGCTGCTTCGTCACGGCCTCCTCCTCCTTCTCCTGCTGCTGGCGCTTGGCTGGCAGCGACACGGCGAGGCCTTGCTCCGACCAAGACGGGCGGCCAGACTTCTTGGTGACGACCCACTCGTTGGCCCTTCGGAGCTGGAACAGGCCGGACACCATGGCGTGGAACTTGGTGACGGACATGGTGTTCTCGAACAGGAGGTACGGGACGATGAACGGGAACGACCGGGGCGCCGGGACCACGTTGAGCAGCGACATGAGCGCCGGCACGTAGCACACCACCCAGTCCGGGAGCTCCGCTTCGGGCACGAACATGGTCAGCGGCAGGATGATGCAGAAGAGCGTGAAGGAGTAGAAGGGCAGGATCAGCTTCCGAGAAGGAAGAAGAGCAGGATCAGGTTCGCCTTCTTCCACACCGACATCTGCAATGCAAATCACAATGTTCAAATTTTCATATTTGAGACAAAGATGGACTTGTAACGAGCACAATACCTTGCATCTGATGATGTTCGGCAAGCACAGCCTGAAGAGCTGCATTGGGCCTGAATGCCTCATACGACTCCGGCAACTCGCACTGACACTATCCAAACATGAAAGAATCCCTTTCAGTTTCAGGCAGCACAGATGTTGCTGGGATCCCAACAATGTCCTCATCATTCTGTCCTACAAGCAATTCGGCATCATGTAATTTCTGATGTACTACCTACCTCCACGTCATTGAGGAAGATGAACTTCCAGCCTCTGAGATGCGCCCGGACGGCGACGTCCATGTCCTCGACGGTGGTGCGCTCCATCCAGCCCCCTGCATCCTCCAGGGCCCTGATCCTCCACACACCGGCGGTGCCGTTGAACCCGAAGAAGTCGACGAACACGCCGTTCACCTGCTGCTCCACCTCGAAGTGGAAGCACAGGTTAATGTTCTGCAGCCGCGTCAGCAGGTTCTCGTCCTTGTTCACGAACGACCACCGCGCCTGCACCAGCCCCAGTTCCTCATTGTCCTGCAAAATGCAACGTGTCATGCTCATATCAGGATCGTCAGAATTCCGGCAAGCAATGCGCACCATCCGCCATGGTCGATCCGAGTCCAAGCAAGCAAAGCAAGCGATGGATGAACTGAATTCTTCACCTCAAGGCGATACCTTGAAGTGCGGCACGGTGCGCCGGAGGAAGTCAGGGCACGGCTGGAAATCGGCGTCGAAGATGGCCACGAACTCGTAGTCCCTGACGTAGCCGCAGCTTATGGCCGACTTGAGGTTCCCGGCAGTGTACCCGTCCCGGAGCACGCGGTGGCGGTACACGACGCGCGCGCCGCGGCGCCGCCACGTGTCCACCTCCTCCCTGACCAGCGCCTGCGTGGCGGGGTCGTGGGAGTCGTCTAGCACCTGCACCAGCAGGCTGGACCGCGGCCAATCCAGGCCGCACGCCGCCGCGATCGACTGCCGGTACACCTCCTTCTCGTTGCACATCGGTATCTGCACCAGCACCATGGGGAAGTCGTAGCCTCCGGCGCCGGGGTCCTCGACGTCGGGGACGGCGGGTGGCGAGACGGGCGACTGGGGCGTGACGCGCCGGAGGTGGATGTAGAGGCAGCCGAAGCACTGCGCTACGCGGTCCGCGCTCTGGACGAGGAACAGCGCCACGCAGGCCTCGGCGAGCCGCTGCAGCGGCGGCGCCACGTAGGCGGCACGGAACCGCACGCAGGACGCGTGCAGCGAGCCGAGCGACACCGCGGCGGTGGCGAGGTGACGCCCGCCATTGGCGTGCGCGGCGAGCTCGGCGGCCAGGAGGAACAGCGACAGCAGGAGGAGGGCACGGATGCACGCGTCGAACCGGCCGGAACGCCACGGCGGCAGAGTCGGAGCGAAGGCCGTCGCGGGGGCTTCGGCGTCCATGCGGCCGGCCGTGACGCGGCGCCGCGCGGCGCACCCGAGCGTGACGGCCGCGGAGGCCAGCCACGCCAGGCACCCGGCGGCGCGGTGCGCCTTGAGGAGCAGTACCCAGGTGATCTGCTTGGCGTTCTTGCCCCTCTTTCTCCAGCGCCGACGCTGTTGCCTCCGGCCTCCGCTGGTGCCGGACAAGAGGTCGTCGTCGTCGTCGTGGTTCTCGGTGATGGACCAGCTGTTGGGGTTCTCCATCCTGACGACGACGGGGGTGCCGCGGCCGGCAAGGACGGCCCTGCCGCCGCCCCAGAGGCCGCTCCACGGCGCCATTGATGGGCGGCGCGACAAAGCAGGTGACCCGACCGGAGACCGGACCTGACCTGACCCGACCAGACCGGCTCCCTCTGCCCCGTCTGTGCTCTGTCCCAAAATAGCAAGCGGAGAGCACAGTGAGTGACACACACAGGGAGAGACGCTGGTCCTCCTGGGGCTCCCCTTCTTTTGAGCTCACGCTCACCCAACTCGCTGCAACACCGATCTCCGTGCAATGCAGGGTAGAGCTTACCAGCTGCTGGAAGCCTGCAGGCTGCAGCAATGCAATGAGGCGGCGAGGAAGGCGGTGGAAGATGAGGTGACTTGTGGCCTTGTGGAAGAATAGTCCTACACCAACAGCTTCAGGGCAAGGAACAGCTCAACACGTCAGAACAGGGAGAGAAAGGATCAGAGGACATCAGGACAAGGATTTTATGGCGTTGGCGTCCTGCTATTTCTTTCGGAGGAATTGCGCTGGCCGTCTTCCATTGATCAGCAAGCTCAACACCTTGCCCAAACCAAGTCAGATGTCGCAGTTTGCTCCTGTGTTAGTACTTTGGAACCAAACGAAAGCAAAACAGATTAATATTGCCTGGAATCTCGAGATGGTGTGCGCAATGTCCCTGTGTGTCCTTTAATAAAAAGTATATACTAGAACAAGAAGCAGATGTTACACGATGTCACATATGCAGCTTGCCCTTCCTTGACAGTTCATTGAGCACTGAAACTCAACACCTTCAGCAGAAACGAGAGCTGCTGCTACATTCGGCGGCATAACCATGATGCGGTTCCATGTACAACTGACTCACTGAGCCATCAGTTTTCAAAGTTTCCAGTAAAAGAGCCGAGTTACATATGGCAATACCTTCCAAAAGTTGTTCTTCGCGTATTATATTCACGACAATTTACAAGGTCTTGCTATTCGGAGGCACCTCATGCTTCGGTGAACCGTTGCTAGCTATGACAACCTATAGCGTTCTGGAAAGAGAATATGCACAAAAATCATAACCAACTGATTCCAAAGGCTTACAAAGAGCACCAGATGTGAGTTACAGCTTATACCACAATTCAACAGAACAATAATCTTTCGAAAAGAGACACCAAGTAACATAGTAACACAGGATCACCAAGCTTGTATGCATATTTAGCAATTCCATCAATTTGTGGTCTGTAACACAAATTTCAATTTCAATGCATAAATGAAGGATGGTTTAGCAATGCCAAGTATACAATTTGCTCTATCGCCTAAAAAAATGGTCTCTGGCAATGTCAATAGGTGAAGACAGACTAAATAATTGCAGCATGCCTAATTCTTCACAAACCTGAAACGGTTAACTGAGCAAACATTTAGGTTATAGGCAGTGCAGTACTAGGGGCATAGACGCTCGAAATTCAATATGCCAACATCTGTGCCCACAGATGTGACACCCACAATCTCAGAACCACTCACATATGGTTTGTTAATAGGTTTGGACATGGGCATCACTGTCTCCGGATAGGTGACCCTGACCTGCACCCATTCCATGGTTTCAAAGGCGACAAGGCGTCCAGGTGAGTGCTGGGTATGCCTGCACGCCTAGGTGGCAAGGCGCCACTATTCCCCAAAGAGAGCTGGGTACGCCTTTGAAACCATTGGCCCATTCTGCTCATGTCTATTTGGGACATCAATTTTTTCCACTAATTTTTGTATACTAGCTAGTAAAACATTAGAAGTTCATACTTTTCCACTTCTTGCTGAAACCAGTGCTCAATTTTTGTATACAAACAACAACCACTTCTTGCTGAAACCACAAGATGACTAGAACACTTTTGTATTTCCACTTTTCCAGCAGTATGCTCTAAAAAGTCTGCCACTGCTGCTTGATATGAAAGTAACTCTGAATCTCATATTGATTTCAGGGAAGTAAAGGATAATGATATAGAATACACATAGTTTTATCCAGCTAGCTGAATCATGCATTAAGAAACAGTAAATGAAATATGGTTGACATATTGCACTAAGATAGTATTTTTCGTCTATATGACAGGACAACTTGATCATGGTCATATTGACTTGCGCACCATTTTGTACTCAAACTGCTTAGTAGAAGATATACAACTTAACAGACAACAGCAGCATACTCAAGATGACAGGTCGCCTATTCTGCAAGATCTTACTTCAAAGTAGTACACCAGAGAACAGTAGGTCCTCCTAGCGAAGCAACCTAGAATGATCTGAAAAATTACATGAACAGAATCATAAGCGAATTCAGAATCAGCATTTACACTTTAATGAGATATGTGCTAGTAATAACTTCAAAGATTTAACCACAGTAAAATCTAGGTAGAAGCTTCAGATTTGAAGGAAATTAAAAGTAACTTAACAGCATGATAATGCTAGATCAACAGATTTGTCTCTGTATTTAATAGTACCACTAATACAATGGCATGGTCTTTAACAAGACAAACCGAAGAACCCAGATTAGATTTGGCTTTTGAGTGCCATATATTCTGTATTGCTATAGTGCTTACACTGCAACTAGTAGACATTCACAAGACAGAACCAACTAATAACGAAGCAAACATATGGAAGCTGACAAAGAAGTCCACAATATAAGCAGGGACTAGTACAATACCAGGAGTGTAGAAGCCCATGTAGGGTAGGACGCTTAAACGAGGGTTAGGCTTGTGAACTTTCCTCACTCGCCCTGACTTGAGCTCAATCAAGAATAATCCATCAATTGTGCGGACGAAGATGACATCCACATGCTCTGCGAAGCCAATATCAGATGGTCCATCTCTCAGATTTGCCATAGGCATCGCTGTGTCCAGATCAATGACCCTGCATTGTACCCATTCTGCAGTTCCCTCTAAACTCACCCTTCTGGACCACAGATGAAGACTGGAATGCTTAATGTTAGCGAGCCCAAGAGAGCAGTCCTCCATCACCATGAGAGTAACATGACCGTTGTACACTGCCGGTGGCAGGGGATTAACCAAAGACAACTAATTCTTCCCCCAGTCATACTTGATAATTCCAACATCCACAGGTAGCATGAAGTGGACTTCATCTCCGACAAAGGCACCACGCCCGTAGACTCTACGTGCACCAACGCCTTGCAGTGTGGCTGCCTCGCTCCATGCGCCTCTCTCTGATGAATAAAATGTTGCTAACATTGTAGTAGTCGGGCCGTCTCTGATCAACAAGACCACACAAAAGGGACCGCCGTGGCAGTCGAGGTGTCTGCAGCCAGCGGCAGCGCAGAACACCGCGGCAGCGCTGCAGATGTACCTGATTTCCAGCTGGGGCAGGCGATAGCGGACGCCCGTAACAGGGTCACAGACAAGGTAAACCACACGCCCGTCTTCAACCGTATAGACGAGGACGCGGCCGTGCCGGCAGTCGAGGGGCAGCCCATGGCGGGCGTCGGGCGCCGGAAGAGGGAAGGCGGGCACTGCTCTGGTGGAGACGAGGCGGAAAGACCAGCCCCTGTGGACTTTCTCGTCCGTGTCGATGAGGCCGAGGAGAGGAGGGGTTCCGTGGAAGGCGCGGTAGCGGCGGAGGAAGGCGGGGTCGGAGATGGCGCGGAGCCATGGCTTGCAGACGAGGGACGCGCGGAAGAGGCACTCGGGCTCGTCCGGTGGGAGACGGAGGAGGATCTCGGAGATGACGTCGCTGACCAGCTCCGGCGGCGGCGGCGGCGCCATGGCACACTCGAGCGCGTGGTTGGCGGAGCAATACGATGCGAGGGTGGGGAAGGCCGATTGGATTGGAGACAATGAAGGAGAAGGCGAGATTGGGCTCAACAATCGGCCCATTTATACTTCTATCATCCGGGCTCCAGCCCATAAGCTGATTCATGCCAACAATTCACAAAGCGTTTGTTTGCTAAAATAAAAGCGTTTGGACACAACGTGGTAGCTTCTTCACTCACAAAGGCACGATTCATCCTATGGTAACTGGGAGAATGTTAAAGAAAAATAAAGGCACGATTTTCATATTAACTTTTTTTCCCCATCTCACACTCTTTCTTTATCACATCTCCATGTTTTCTGCTTGGCTAAATAGCGACCAAAGGCGTGTTTCTTCATGGCCCTTCCCAGTTCCCATCGTGTGTTCATTCATCTGCAATCTGCCCCCAGACAAAGATAGAACTGAATAACAATGGCTAAATAGACCTGCTATCGTCCCCCCATCTGAATCCATTGTTTTCCTAAACATACTCTTGTATTTTTGCTTTTCAACTACTCTCGACTGAACAAGAACTCTGAAATCATTTCCTTGCCAGGCTGATCAAAATCAAACAGCCAGACCAAATTAGCTGTCGCATCGCAGTAGAGACAAATAGTGTTGTTAGCCGGTAACAAATGCACCAGTATAATCTTATTGATATCCAATATGAGTTTGCTACCATGAGCCATAACATGTGAATACATAAAAAAAAGGAAAATGTCAGCAAACTAATTGCATCATGCTGAAGTTGTCTTCTGCCAGCAGGAACTACTCTGCTCAGTGTAGTTTTATCAAGGGTTATCAAAGAAAACTGTGGGTTATCAAAGATAACAGTGTCTCCATCCACATGTTCAAGCTTATAGTTTATACCTTAGATCTAGTTTGTCCCACATCAAACACTGTACATACAACAGTCCTTCGCACTTCCAGCATCCGAGAATCGTGAGCACATTCAGCAACTTTTCTTTCGTCGTTCTAGTTTTATTGCTTCGTAAGAGTCCATAACCTCTTTGAATTTTGCCTCAGCAACCTCTGCCATAGTCAAAAGAGGAAGCTTCTGAGCACGTATATAACCAATGGGTGTATTAGCCTTACATAAGGGACTGAGGAGACACAAGTAAACTGTATTTACCCTTATTATTTTGGTTTTGATCTGGATGATACTCCATTGCTTTTCTCCTGAAAGCATTCTGTAATGTAATGATAAGCAAGTAAGCAAGATAGATAATTACCTGAAAGCTTTGGTCACATGGCATGACTAATGAACACGAAAATTTGAAGAAATGGGCACAACAGGGGATGATTGCAAACTTGGACAGGAGAATGTCTTGCCCTACCTTGCTTACATGACTTACCTACCCTTAATACAGACTACAGAGTAAATGTTTATTCTACTAGCACGTCAGAGGACACTTATAGGCCAATGTCAATTTTCTGACAAAATATATTTAGTAGAACATCATCCCTCCCTCCTATAGCTCATAATTACAATTTAAGGACTGTAGAGAGTACCTTACAGAAGTTCTGTTCCGTATTGCAAATGTGTAAATTTTAGTTTGCTTTTATGTTTTGAATTGTTCAATGTAAAACTGGACTGTAGGTTGTACAGAATTGAACAAAGCACATTTCATTCTCAAAATATTAAGTAGACACAAAATGAGCAGGTAGAAGGCCCACCTTGATTTCAGCATCTGAAAATGGCTCTGATCTTGACCTGGGGAATGGAAAGGAAAAACTTTGGTTATGAGCAATTCTAATGATATCAGTTACTCAACATCACTATGACCATGTTAGCATCAATTTCAGCGTAACATAAATGCAAAGTGTGTGAAAGACTAAAGCAGCTGGTTCTTCTCTACAAAGCAGGGTGATATCTTTTCTTGAATCAGGTGCAATCATAAGGTACAAAGGTGAGAAAATTTGTGTTAATACACATTTAAAGGTAAATGGTGTAACAATTCTTCTTTGCTAATATTGACTGCTACAGACAGAACATGTAGATAAGGGGACCAAGAATGACAGTGGTTCATAGCAAACTAATCCATCATCCCATACAGCTGGCAAATATTATCGGAATGTTCATTGTCATGAAAGACTGTTAGTACGTACCTGTCAAGGCCCAAAACAGAATAGTGATGTGACATAGTGTAACTCATAGCTTCCCTGGGCATTGCCCTGAAATTTGTCCTTTGATTCGCATAAAACGTTTCTGCATTCCAGTACCAGCCATCTCTTTGATGATGCTGATAATAGTTGGGATTATGGCTTTCCCACGTTCGATAATCCCGACACTTAGACCTCTCCTTTTCAAATACATCTTGCATGCGCCGTATGCGTTCCTAGAGGAATCACTATCGTTGGATCAGGATTAGTTGAAACAAATCAGCATGCAAACGAAATGAAAGAAATGTGACTAATAACAGTGACACCAACTTGTGAGATGGTTGTTTATATCGGCATATCAAAGTTTTCTTCTGCTTAGAGTTCTCAAGGGGAAAAGAAAGCTGAGGAGGAAATATTGCTTGCTACTACCATGTATGACCTTGGCTGCTTCATACTAACATTTGCCTAAGTCAATAATCCGTACAAATTGATGTTATTCCAGACTTCATGCTCATGTCTGTTCTCTAAGAAGCAACTCAGTAAGTAATAACAACACACCTAAGGGCTGGCTGTAGAATGAATAAGCTACTAGAATCACTTTCAACATGCAAAAGTTATTTAAATGCATCTGTAACATCTTGTATGCGAGCAGGGCACTGACCACTCTTTCCCTTTGATCCTTGGTCCTTTCACGCATCCTCTGGTGATACCGTTCCCAGGCTTCACCACTCCGATTTGGTCGACGAAGAGGTACGTCTTCCCAGAACACATACGGTTCCGACCTACTAAGCTTCAATCAATGGAGGAAAAAGGTTTCACCGATCTGCCCCAATAGACGCCTTCAAGGCAATGCTACTCCAGAAAACAAATGCTAAAATGACACATTTTTTCTGTGTACCTGAGTGTAGAGCCAGCTGACCGTTCGGCGCAGTTGTCCGACCTACAATACAAGTCCGCAAGCAAATGCATCATCGCACACGGAAGGGAATCCAGGAGCAGTAACAGTTGGAAGGGACGGCCATCGTTTCAGAGGATTTGTCTCAGCGTAACCACACTAAAGAGAAGCACCGAGTTCACGCATCCGGATGCCTCAGGGCCGCCGGGCCGATGGACCGGGGAAAGGGAGAAGCGGGGCACGGAGAGCAGAGCAGCGGGCTTACGGCGGCGGTGGTGGCGGTGGCGCCGACAAGGGCGAAGAGGATGATGGCGGAGGGGAAGGCGCCCGAGTCCTCCTCCACCGCGGCCGTCCCGGACGGACACGTGGGGCTCGGCTGGCGCTCGCCTTCGCGGCGGCCGGCCATGGCTCGTCGCCGCGGAGCAGGTGGCTGTCCGAATTGGGGATCTGGACAGTCGCGTGACGCCGGCGAGCAGAGACACGAGAGCGTGAAGGGGCTGAGGCTGCAAGTGGGCCCTTGTCTTTTCCTGGAGTTGGGTGGGCTAGTTAGAAACCGATGGGCCGAGGCTTGTGCATGGGCCCAGCTTTGATTGCTGTTACACAGCAATGTAAGCAAACCACCTAAAAAATATAGAGTACGCCTGTGTAACAAACATGTTTAAGATTGAACCTTTTTAGTTCAAACTTTTTACATTTTGATGAAAAAATCGTTTAGGATCTAAAAATTCGGCAAATAGAACAAAAAAACAGTTTACTTAGTGACAAGTTGCTTTGAGGTGTAAAAGGGCGCACAGGTTAAAATCATCTCAGGAGTCGCATTTTTTGTTGATTTATGTTTTTTTGTGCTATTGCTATAATGAAACAGATTTCCTAGACGGTTAGGAATATTTTATTGATAGTTGTTGGCTGTTAATAAGAAAACTAATTTATTGATGGTTGCAACATTTTATTTATTAAGTACTTAATGATCCTAGCTTCCTTATTAGCTGCCAGCCTCCAAGGACCTTGAGTGCCAAAACCCCCTGAATAAACTAGTTTCCTTACCTTCTATTTTTAGAAACATGGCAAAAGCTTTGCCGTATTTTTATTAGATGACGAAAAAATGAAGATAATTACCAAAAGGTAAAATTGGACCGCAAACTCCAAACCCACCGCCACTAAGCTACTGAAACAAACTTTACAAAAAGGCAAAAGCTTCCTTATTACCTTCTATTGTTGACGGACTTTTGTTGATGGTTTATGGCCAAGAATAATTTTCTTGGCGGTTTTGGACACTCAATGTAATTCAGGACTACGGTAGTGGGTATTTAATTAATGTGTATCATTAATTGATCGCTTATGTATTGTACAATATATTCTTAATAATTTATTGGATCTTGCTAATATTATTAATGAATACTATAGATATATAAGTGATATGTTTTCTAAATTCTTGTCGTAGCATGCGGCTGCGCCCACCCGCGAACACTTGCGCCTTCTTCACGCGGGGGCTAGCCGCGCCACTCCGCTTCCCATGCACCAACGCAGGGGACGCGTCTCGATCAATGTCCGAGCCTGCCACTCGTGCACCCTCCACACTCATGTGCATGCACATGGCCCCAACATATATCTGTATAGTCATTTGCAAAACATATGTGACAGCTAGATGAAACACTTACAACATATGGAAAATATATGCCTTCGCCACTACTGCAAACTTGTATGGCGTCTCATTTGGTATTGTAAGGGCGGTTGTGCGAGGCGCTCTTTTTAATGCGGCCTTATAATGGAATTCACTATAAAGGCGGTTCTAGATTCAGCCGCCCTTACAGTGCACCCACTGTAAGGACGCCTCGTTATCCAACCGCCCTTACAGTGCACTTCACTGTAAGGGCGTCTCGTTATCTAGCCGCTCTCACAGTGGAGGCACTATAAAGACGCTTCAATATTGAACCGCCCCTATAGTGAATTTTCAGCAAAAAAAAATAAAAATTACAATAATCAAATCTAACCACATTACAACATATATATACATATATATATATATAATTCATATTCAGATTTGATCACAACACATATATAATTCAAATACATACTATCAGTTATCTGAACATTGTAGAAATTAAGAGAACACATGTATGCTACCAAATCCTAAGGCATATATGAAGTTGCAGCTATGGTGCTACCCAAATTATACATGAAGCTACTGTCTTATTTGCATAACAAAGTCGACAGGAATGTAAGTTGTCAAGCTCCATTCCTCACAGGTTCTCAATTTGATAGCAGCACATAAAATGGCGTACCCAGTGCCGTAGGCTCCCGCACTGCGGGGTCTAGAGAAGAAAAAATAGCCAACAGTCATCCCTGCACAAATGTACCCTGGACCTCTTGGTCAGCACATCCTAACAGGTAATGTACCATCTTTCATGGCTTCCATCCTTGGAATGCCTGCAAGCAAACTAGGTATTTTCAACTACGTACAAACAAATTTATACAGTTGAGGTAGCAACCATAAATAGGAAAGATATATCACATTCATATGCCATAACAAATCAACATGCCACAGGCCTCACATTTATAAAGCAAAAAAATCAAAAGGAGCTTTCTGTACAAATAAGATAGTTGTTACATAACATTAGCACTATTATAGAAAACTTAAGTGGAAGCACTTTCAGAAGTCAAAGGATTAAACTTGACTGGAAATATCGATCTCCTAAAGAGCTCAGAGATTTACCTTTTCTGTAGCCACTTGCAAGATATGGAATAGTGGATAGCACGCAACATCAGTATCACTGCTTTCAATTGCCTTTGATAGTGCTTTATCTTGTTCATCGATGCTCTACAACCAGGCAATCTATGAAGGTGAAACAAATTTCAGATAATTCTATCCTAAATGACGGTGCTAGATAGATACATGCATCAGATGCCAAGTTGATGAGAATGAGCCCGATCTTCCGAAAGGTATGATAAGTCGATTGATGGAGACTCGACGTTCACGATCTTAGGCTTCGAACCAAGACTGATTCGGACCCCTGCAACCGTTACACCACCGCTCCGTTGGTTATCAACCACGCGCACGCAATTGACCTCGCCGAGAAGGCTTTCCTGCAAGCGAATCGAGAACACCGGCAAGAACAAGTAAACGCAATCTGAAATTGCAAATATATACGAAGCTTAATAATATGAAGAGGAGTTCAAGTCTTATTGGAATGAGCTACGCGCCAACATGCGAATAAGATCAAGAACAGGGGCCCTGGCTGGATTGCAAGTGAATCTACGCGATTAACATGTGCAACAGCAATGTCTGTTTCCACGAGGAAATCAAGAACTAAACAA